>VXBL01000245.1:3542609-3563717 GCA_013400195.1 Aramus guarauna | reverse complement strand
CGGGCTTGCCGAGGGCCTGCAGGTACCCGGGGCCCGGCCGATGCAGACGGGAGGGAGCGAAGCAGCGCCGGGGGTGCCGCCGGCACCGCGCCACAGCCGAGTAAAAGCGCTAATCCAAAGCGAAGCCACGGAGCCAGCTCCGACAGCAAGGTTCTGGGGTTGTTTTACGGCCGGGAGCCACCCCCGGCGCTGCTCCCCCTGCTCGGGGGCCGGGGCCGGGCGGCGGCGGGCGGGGACGGCTGCGGCCGCGGCTCCCTCTAGTGCCCGCCCGGCGCCGGGCCGGGGGAAGAGCCGCGGCGGGGCCGGTACCGCTCCCCAGGCAGCTCCTCCGAGCTGGCCGCCACTCTTTTGGGCTGCGGCTCGGGGGGCAGAGGGCACCCCGCGTCCCTGCGCGGAGAGGATTACTGGCTTGATCCGCTCCTTTCTCCAGGCAGTAATTCTGGGGGGAAAAGAAAAGGCAGTCCACTCCCGAAACAGAAAGAAGCTAAGGGGGGAAAGAAGACCTTCACCTCTTGCATGAAGAATCATTTGTTCGCTTCCCTCCGCTTCTCATTAGAGAAGCTATTTTTCCCAAAACAGGATGTTGGGCCAGGGAGAGGTAATATAAACAGATGCATTCTTTGAAAGCTTGCAGTGCATTTTTGTGGAGCACAAGCTCTGCATTGAAATGCAGAGACCCATGAGGTGTGGGAACAAGGGACTGCAGCAGCAGGCATAAAAAGCCTTCCTCTGACAAAAGTGAGTCAGCCCAGAGCCTCCTTTGACTTTTTTGCTTGAGAAGCAGAGGGCACAATGTTGAGATTGAGAGGTGAAGAAAACCTTTAGACAAAGCTGAAGTTGGCCGGTTGCTAGAAAAAAGCTTGAAACAATATCATAGGCAGCCTTGCTTCCTTTTAAAAAAGTGCAGTATTAGTTAATTTGCACCAGCAGTGGCCTTCACTGATGGGAACCAAAAGGAAGAAAGGATCCTGCCTCGACTCGCCTCCCTGCAGATCGGCTCCAGCACCTGAAAGCCAGTGACTTCCAGGGTTGTCAGGCAGTTTCACCTGGGCCTGGTTTGAATCCTTTCCCTGTTGCTGTGTGCTCCGGTCTTTTATCAGGCGTGGGCTTTTCATGAAATGGGCCCTCAGCAGCAGGGACAGGGAGAGGGGAGCCAGGGAAGCTGTAACTGGCCTTTCTACCAGTTTCCTTACAGATATCCAGCTGCTTAATGCCTGCACCAGGAGTATCTTTCCTCACCTCCCCTCGCACAGGCTTCTGCTCCTTACACCTCACCATGCATCTCACCTCTTTTCTGGTTTCTCTGCTCTGGTCTCCAACCTTCTTTCAAACTTTATAGAAGCAAAACCCTTCTGTCTTTTATGTCTAAAACCCCTGCTGAGCTCCAGAGGGCCGCAGCTAGTGTTTTGAAACTATACACATACACCTGCTTACGTTCCTGCACAGTGCAGAAACCTAACACATGCTAACTGCGTCACCGCAGTGCTACGGTGGGAACTTGCCATCGCTGTGTGTGCCAGCCCGGTTTTGGTCCGCTTGGTTCAGATTGCGGTCCCCTTTAGGGTGGCACCTTCACGCAGGGTCCATCGACCCGGAGCAAATAACAACCACCATTCAGACACTTTCCAAGCCTGAAATCCCAACAGCTAACATGGTGCTTCCCTGGGAATGAGCTACCGAGCCCCGGTGCACGCTTCAGGGCTTGTCCACACCATTTCTCTGCCAGGTCTCCTCTTGAGCAATGTAAATGGGGATGATGAGTAAGGGAACAATACCTTTTGACTCACTGGACTAAAGCAAACCACTTTTGGAGGGAACAGGCTGAAGAAAACAATGGATACTTGGGTTTGGCTCGGCTTGCTATTTTTTTCTAAAAGGCTGTTTCATCTAAAGTGAAACGACTGGCGTGCACGGGAGGGGAGGGAAGAAGCCACAGCTGGCTATGGCCAGGCACCGAGCACTGCAGTCTAGGCCTCCTCAGCAAGAGGCTCCCGCAGTTTAACCTGCGCTCATCCGCTTCCCCTGTAAGGCTTCCTCTGCATACGTAGCATTTTTTTGGTTGTTTTCAATTGCAGCATCTACTCTTCAGTTGAACATTAACAGAGGTAAACACGGTATTATTATCATTACTATGTTATTACTGTTTCTACTTGATCCTAAATGTTGCCTGTAAGAGCAGTCTTCAAGGATATGATGTGACACCGCTGGCTTCACAGTACATAAGGGCTGGCCAAAACCTGAAGAGATATTTTGGGGAAGGTGGGGATTACCTGTCCTGTTTCAAATTACTTTTCCCAGCTCACCACCTGGCAGGAAAACGAGGAGGTTTTCCCCGTGGAAAATTTCCGCAGGTAAATTCTCAGTGCCTCCTTTTTATTTCCGGAGCGATATAAACTAGTGCAAAGTCCCCGCGTGGTTTAGAGAGCGACATTCAGCTGCCTTTCAGCGGTGCCCGGGCTCGACCCGGGAGGAGGGAGGTGGAGGCCGAAGTGCCGGGGCACGCTGGGCAGTTGCACCGCAGCTGGATTTTGAGCGGTGTGGGGCACTTGCTGCTGGGATCGGTGGGAGACAGAGGAGCACGACTCCTGCCTGCAGAGACCGCACGTAAATAAGGCAAACAGCGCAGGCGCTTGGGTTTGCGGAGTCTGGCTCCGCCGCAGCTATTGTGATCCCTGTTATTCAGGAATTCTACAAAAACTGTACCAATTCTCATAAAAGTTTTGCAGAGTAGATAAATACTACACTCCAGCCTTCGCAGCGAGGGGAAAAGGAAAGCTTTAAGCAATTAGGCCGGGCCACACAGCGATTCGGCAGCAAGCCGGGCCGCCAGCTGTGCGGGGCTCCCAAGGCAGCGGTGCCGCTGCCTCCTCTTCTGCCGCCTGCGACGGCCTCGGCACGGCTGCGGCAGCCCGGGCAGCGGCCGTGGGGGGGACTGGGGAGGGGGCACCGTGGGACCACGGACATTTTTTTAGGAAAAAAAGGGCCTGAGCTTCCTCATGTTAGGAAGGAGCAGCAGCTGTCTTAAAGATGCCGACCTGTGGCTAAGTGCGATTGCCCTGGATTGCTCCAGTAAGCTTTGCTATCTATTTGGCACTTTTCTGTCTATTTTTGCGGAGAAGTCAGAAGCTCTTAACTTTGGTCAGAGCTGTTCTTGGCCAAGGTTTTGCTGATGCCTCCATTCCCTTTCCCATGGTGAGAACAGAGAAATGAGTTGGGTCTCATCTCCCCTTCCTTGCAGGAGCCAGCTACCACGGTGCTCTACCTGCAAAAGACGAAAAGGCTTTAGGCTCCTCTGGGGTGACCGGTGCATGCCCATGAGGGATCAGAGCAAGTTTGGGAAGAGCCCCCTTCCCCCAGGCAAAAAGAGGACATTCTCTTTTCTGAGAAGCAAAAAGCTTTTTCCTTTGACTCAAAAGATATTGTTTTGGAAAGTCAGAGCCGACCACATAATAATTCCATCTCCTTCTCCCAGTTTTGGCGTGATAAGACATGCGCGATGCTGCTTGACACTGTGATATTTATAAGACAAAGTAGAGGTCAAATTTGCTGAATGGTTTCCAAATTCCAGTGAGGTTTATCACAAAGAACCCCATGCACGGACCCAAGTGGCGTGACTGACAAGGGCTGGATTGTGGAGTCACCAGAAAGCTCAGTTTCCAGCCAAGGCTGATGGGCCAAATCACGTTCTTTGGGGGTAAAACCTGCTGGAAAGCTACAGTTGTGTGGAGACTCCAGCGAGTTTTCACAGCAGAGTTTCTAACAAGAAACCCCATTGTGAGGAGCTGGATTTTCACGCTTCAAGGAGCAACACTGTCCTCTATCAGCACCGTCCTGCCCGGGTTTGGTGAGAAACAGCCTGGAGCTCAGCCCCCCGTGGGGCAGGCAGGCAGGAGGCTGCTGCCCTCCCTCCCCTGCACCCTCTCACATCTTCCCCAGATGCCTCCAGCCTCCTTGGAAAAGAGGCGCTGCCGGGCTCTCCTTGCCAGCTTTCTGTCCCAAGAAGTGTAGGAAGAAAGGTTTTTCCCACAGCAAGTGCTGACAGGACTAGCACGAACTTGTCCAAGGGAGATTTGGCAGAAATGCCCACCAGCTAGCTGCGACTGAGAAACTGGCTCCGTTTCCCTCTGCCCGCTCAGACACCGGCCTCCAGGGCTGCTGCTGACACCGAGCGTCTCTGTTCACATCGGAGGGCTGACGCTGCGGAGACTTCTTTGCGCCCTGATGCGCTCACCTGCCAGCGCATTTCAGCCTCCCGGCCTGAAGCCAAAGGGGACGGATTTGGCATTGCTAAGCCTCAGTTATTTGAACAGGCACAGGCCAGGACTCGCCCTAATACTCAGAGAAGAAACTAGATCTGGAGCAGGAACAAGGCTGACACCTACAAGGTGGGATCAACCTCAAGAGCCTTCTCCCAGTATCAAAGTTTAGAGCAAGGCTCAGCAGCTCACGCTCCTCCACAAAGCACGGGCGCTTGGACAGGGCAGTTTGGATTATGGCCACGTTTCCCTGCTCTTCCCTAAGATGCTCCCCAGAAGACGTAGGCAAAAGCTTTAAAGATGCGTACTGTTTAGGTAAGGGATGGACTGGGAGGAGGTGAGGGGAAAGCACCACATCTCTTAACCGAGAGGCGTATATCCCTGATAGCTGGAAAAGCTTTCTGCTTTATGGATACACTGGACAAAACCAGCTGCACGGCGAGCTGAGCGAGAGCTGTCTTTTCACTCCATGTTGATGCTGTTTGCTCTAAGGCATCCTTCATGTTCTGGGTTTTTAAGCACTGTTGGACAACAAAGGAAGAAACAACTTTGATTACATACATGCACACAGATTTGATGACTTTTCAGGTAGGCTACAGGCACCACATATTTCAGGAGGAAGTGTGACCATATTCTTGCTGAATTGGCAAGATGTGACTTCAGCCACCCATCCATTCACTTATCTTACTACGGGATCACCTCGCTGAAACATAAAACTACGTTGCAGCCATGCCGTTTCTGCAGGTGTTTGTTGTGCAGCTAAATAGATAAGATTATGAATTAATCGTTGTCCCCAAAAGACATAAATGGCCTGCTGAAGGGCTACAAAATCATTCACATTTAGGCTGTTACCTGAGAAGTTTCCAGCATGTTAAGGAGAAGATAAGGGGAGACAACTCCATGTAACTAAAATATCCCATTGTTTTGCCTTCTAAAATCTAGGACTGATTTTAGAGCAGGAAAGAAAGTTCAAGGGTTAAGACACTTGGCTAAATTATCATCATCGCTTTTTCACAACCTTCCTGTGTGGCATTGCAAATATCACTTACCCACTTGCAGTATCCATTCCCAATGTATGAAATGGGGATAACAGCACTTCTTTACCTCCACTGTGGATCAAAAGGATAAAGATATTAATAATTTTCCAAGATGTTCAGACAATATGGTTAGTGCAGAAATACCCTACACAGATTCACCTTGGGAAATACTCCAAATACAATCTATGGCTTGTTCGAAGACAAACAACTTGAGAAAGTGAAAATGAGAAAGGCTCACAGCTCTTCAGTGAGGCATAGGTGCCTCATTGACACTTCTTCTAGTGCATCTCTCCAGCACAGTCTTGGGAATCTTGTCGTCTTCGGGGAATCTGAGAGTAACGACTGGAGTTCATGTCCCCTCCCTGAGCTTACCACCACAAGAACTAGATTTGAGGCTCCTAGAAGAGAAATTCCCGTGTGCCGTGGGAAGCCATACCCTGGACCGTCACTCTTGTGTCTGCCATGGGCTGTAACAGCCTTTTTTTTCCCTGCATTGGAACTGGAGATGATCACGAGTTCAAAACTGGGAGATGCAACTGGCCTTTGCTACCTGACAATGCTTCCATAACCCTGAGGTTATCCAAAGTCTCTTGTATCATCCTGGCCTGGTAAATTGGAAAACTGCAGGAATATTTTTCCTTGTGGCACAGTAACTAAGTATTGCTCGGCTCGTTAGCAGCACCACCGTGCCGAGAAAGACTCGTTTCACTCAGCTCATTACTTGCACTCAACCTGGAGAGAGGTTTGCTGAAGGATCAAATCAGTGTCTCAGATCAGCTCCTGCACATCAGATACGGGTACAGGCTGTGCGCTTATAATCTGCCAGGTTTCTGAGGTAGAGAGATAAATTGGAAGTGCATGGAGAAAGCCAAAAAAATTCTAACTTGATACAAATCACACATCTGAAGCAGCATTTGATTTTGAAGCATGATCTCAGTTTTCCAGATGAGCCAAAGCCATAGAGGGAGCAGTTTGTGTAACACTTCTGCTGGGTGCTCTAGTATTTAGACCACTATTCTTAACCCTGACCAGCATCGCCTCCATGTATTCCCGTTAGTCTCTACTTTTCCCAGTGCCAGTTCCCCTGTGGTGTGGCAGAATGCTTTGCCATCGGCCTTTTTGCCCATCAGAGCCAAAGAAGGGAAAAGAAGGATGGCAAAAGTTCGCATAAAACACGCTCCTGCCATGCCTGCCTGACAGCAGTGTTATTAACTTACATTTTCAGTGACGGTTAAATACAAAACCAGATTTGCATTTTTCCTTTACATACTCAGAAAAGGAAACCCATGTTTATATTCAAAATCCACTTTCAAATATACCACTGGCCAAATCTTACCATCTTACGGCACCTGAAAGGCCAAATACGTATTTGCAGAAAACCTACCCACTTCCCCATCCCATTGCCCCCAGAAAAAACCTTCCACCCCATCTCCAGGCTCTTCCAATACGACAGCATCACACGTCAGTGCCTGGACACAATCATTACAGCGTGCCGGTGCTTCCACTACAGACATTCACCTGCAAGAGCTTACAGTTGAGCTTTGAAGGTCACTTCGTGGTGCAGCTTGGCATGCAACGCCATTGCTGGGCAAACTGAAGAAAACATATGACAGTTTTTCAGTTGTGAGACATCCGCAACTGATTGATGCCGGTTGAGATTTAACTTTCGACCTTCAAAATAAGATCCCTTCCATCCACTTCTAACATTTTGCAGGGGACTTTTTCACACACACACACACACACACCCAAAGGCTGTTTCTCATGGAGCTGCTTCCCAGCACCCTTCCCACCATACCTGTGGGCACCTAAGCAGAGCCCGACTTTGCAAACGCTCCCTTGGGACAGGCCCTGCAGACGTGGTCCCAGTGGCTCCAGCACCGCTAGACGGGCCCTTCCTTGGCTTTTCCCATGGAGTCTGCCTATGGAGGTCGATATGTAACAACGCTCGGCTCTTTTCTCTGGGCTTGGCTCATGCAAGCAGACTGGTCGACAGTGTTTTATATGTTTGCTGAACTCTTTGCAATAAAGGCTGATTCCTTAAAAATAAACCAAAAGGAATGCTGTGGTATTGTACTACAGTGCTCTAGCTCTCAAAAATGTTGCTGTGTTGTTTTAGGCCATGGTCTAACGTCACAGATGTTCCCTTTCTTAAAATGGAGGGAAAGATCACAGCACTGCTACCCTTAACTGGGAATTACAGACATTTATTTTTTAAGAGGATGTACAGTTTTACTCTTTGGCAAACGACATTTCTTCATTTGATAAGAGGACCCAAGGTGGCATGCAGGGGGGTTTCCTTTGTTAGTCAAAAAATCTACCTTTACATTAAATATTTTTATTACCTATATTTTATCAAGTATTGAAAGGAGGAAGAATTCAATGGCTGGAATCCCCAAATCTGTTCTCCAGTGTTTAAAATTTGTAATTTTGTTTGTGTCTTTTTGATACTATGTACCATTCTATATTAGAACATTTAAACAATTCAACAAAGTTCCAATGATAAAGAGTCTCAAAGAAATGGAAATGCTTCAAATACACCATCAGTTTCATGTACCTTCAGTTCTGCCAAGCTACTTCTCTACATACAAGTTGAGAAGATTTCAGATACTTGGACTTAGCCTTGCATCATTAGCACAACTTATGTGGAAGAGAAGTTTATCAAACAGCAGCAAAAAATGCACTGTTTGTCACTGTCACTTGAAATTGAAGACTAAAATTTATTTTCTCTGCTGCATTTTAACAATGGCTGATTCTCTCCTTAGTGTGAAAGCACTGCTGTTTCACTTACATCACAACATCACTCTGAACTACTGGAGCTTTTACGCCTGGCCATCAAAGAACAAGTGTGGGGACCAAGCTGTTTCTCTCCTGGATAAAACTGCTTTCTACTTCGCAGCCACAAAGCACATGAGATGACGTACTTCAGGGTACTTACTGCACATCTCAGGTGAGTAAAATAATTCTGCCTTCACTCTCACACCTCCAGACAGTTCAGGACGTACAAGAACCCAGGAACAACCTACCCCAGTCTCGCTGCTGAAGTGTGACTTTTAGAGGATAAACTATGCCGTATCCATTCCTGTTCTGCTAGGTGCAATGCCAATGTCTTACCCACAGCCGCCGTACCCAGGCAAGAAAACTAGTGCAAGCAAGTGGACTATGGTGCTAGGAAGAAACGTACAAGTTTTATTTTTAAACATCACTGGACTGAAAAATAGAGAATCATATGGCTTATTTATATTTCAGGAGATGGTAGTGAATAATTTAAAGAATATTTCATCCCAAAACATACGTTGCTTTCATTTATAGCTAAGCTAATGTACACATATGTTTTCTTATTTTCATAAATGTCAAGCACCCACCTTTTTCCCCCCACAAAGATTTACAAGTACATGCATGGCACTTCCTACAAAGCTGTTGTGGGCTAACGGCTTACAAACAATGGGGGTTTTTTTTGGAATAAGAAATATTCATCAAACCAAAATATAATCACTTAAATCAACTTCTTCCTGAGCAACTTAGAATTTGGAATGTGCTGAAAAGTTTCAATAAATAAGTCAAAGATTAACCAGCTTAGAACGTATCTTTTAACAATTAAGTAAAGTATATTTCATGACAGATGAATAGGCTGTAGGACCAGGAATCTTAGATGCTATGTGCCAGATAAATTTATGAAGTACCATTCAAGGAGGAGAGGCCAGGTTGATTGTTACAAAAAATACAACATTAAAACCTAGCGAGTAAATCATTAAACAGGTTTTGTATTTAGGCTATAAGTAGTGACGGCTGAAGATACCATTAAATAAACAGATAAAAATAGACTTTATGGTAAGCGGTAGTGAATTTGCAGGAAGGGTGAATGTGTTAAGTGACTGATTATTCCATTACAACATTGGCAAAAAGGATTCAAACAATTTCAGAAAGGTGAGAATATTAGTTTTCTTTGCAAAATATAACAGCTCCACAGTGTGTAAACTAATCATTAATCTTTCAATGTAATTTCATAGAAACCACTTAAAATATACAATGCAGCAGATTCATATTTTAGCTAATATGTTAGTTGTTATCTGTGCCATTTTCGGCTTTCTTTAATGTGCTCCCCCACAGTAGTGCATTGCTACCGCCAACCTGGGATGTTAATAATCGGAACGGAATCTTCTACATAATATTTTCTGTGAGTTAGCATCTTGTCCTAACACGATTATACTTCTTTATTTTCGTTCTCTACGTGTAGGTACAGTAAAGACTGACTGGTGATGAAGATGGGCCATAATGTTTATTGGCTCTCAGCAGACTCATGGAAGAGGAAACCCTTGGAAAGCACATTCGAGCTCAGCCCGAGTTTATATGCCTCGTCCATCACAAAATAACTTTTGCTTGTTATTGCAAACCGAAGAGATGACCTTGCAGATGGCAGACGCACTGCTGAGGCAGTCACAGAATAGGAAGCAAAAGTCGTCCGGTAGATGTTTGAGAAGGGACGTGAGTTAGGCAGAGGTGCGTTGCCCCTGAAGCATTACTGGGACTCATCCTGGCAAGGAGCTGCAACTCGTTGGCTCTGCTTCTTTCCTGTGCTCTATGGCAGGAATTTATTGTTATTATCCTCTACTAGTCGAGCCTCCTCTGGCAACAATAGTGCACAAGATGCCAAGGCCTCATCAAGACCCCTAAATCCCCCCTATTCTGCCCATTGCTGCACACAGGTCTGTCACTTCTGCACCACCATCCTGGCAGGCTGTCGAACAGCCAGCAAGCCCACACGTCACAGGGAACCCTGGGGACACCCACCTTAAGGACAATAGCATGTCAGATTTTGGAGCTATTCCCCTTTGCCCTCCCAGCCTCCACTGATCCCATTTCTAGTGTCTGCTGATAATACTTGCAGTGATTAACAAGGGCAAACTTCCACAGCGACTCTCATAACAACATATCATTGAATCGGCTTTGGTTTCACAGAGTATGCCGCCTTCTTTTCTTTGTTTTATCATTCTGAAATATTGCTACTAGAGAAGCTGTGTATGTCCACATTGTTAATTTTACTTCTAGCCACGCTAAAAGCAGGCGCCTGGTGTTTGCGCTGGTGGGGCCGCTGCGTTCAGCTTCAGAAGTGAACAACTAAATTCTGCGATAGCAGAAATACCGGTCATGCTTAATAGGAGTTCCAGATCATCCACATTTTTTAATGAGTGACTTTTTCTGTATCTCTTTGGATTTGTGACCCATAAGAAGAATAAACCTCTACAAATGCCCTTCCCGAACATAAAACCCGTATGCTGCACCTTTTCCTTCACAGTCTAATAGAAAAGTACTCAACTGCAGAAACAAAACTACTGTTTAGGCAACCCTCCCTTGGCCTTTTCCTCTGTTGTTTCCATTCACTGACCAGGTAACTTTTTCCACTCCATGAACTAGAAGGGTTTACCAAAACCATCTAGTTCCTGTAACTTGCCTTACGTCCCCTAATATCAGTTTTCCAGAACAGGAGCCTTGCTCGCCCCGGGCAGGGTAACTGAGCAGGCGTTACCTAGCCCCTTTCGGAGCCTGCTACCCTCCGTGTGGCTCTGGCCGTACCCCTGGGACACTGGGGTGCTCTGGGCAGGAAGAGGCACTCTTCCCAAATGGCTCACTGCCGGTAGTTAATGCTGCAGTGCTGTGCCATGAAGACTTGTTTCTGGAGAGAGACGAGAGCCTGTAAAATTTACTTTGCAAGACCATCTAATCTATTCTTTTATGTTTTGCAGGTGCCCAGAGGACTATTGTGTACTCCAAAAGTTATTTTGTGATAGACAGTAGATACCTCTCTCTTGAACTATGTTATAGCATGGATGCTATAGAGCCAACACCGTACAATGAATCAAACCTGCAAAACCAGGTACCTCCTGATGGCCCCAGTGTGTGGGAATGGTCGCTTTTGTTCCGTTTCAAATGCTGCTGCGCATTAACTCAGTTCCTTAAGGAATCACTTTTAATAATAATTAAAAAAAAATCTTAAGAAAGCTGGAGGGATTGCCAGAAGAGAAAGGATAGTTCTTCCATCCATCACCTTTTATAAATATCCTCTAGCCACTTTTCATCATCTTCCTCATCGTCCATCGGTTCCTCTGTTTCCAGGGGAGAAGGAATGAAGAACTCAGGTTTGGGACGTGGTTTCCTGATATGAGACTTCAGTCCAAACTTGCGCTTTAGCAGGTGGAACTGTTCTTTGACATAGTAATAAAACTCGTATTCATATCTCATGCGTTGGTAGAGGATCTGTATTGCTTCTGGAGAAGGGACGGTCTTTTTCACTGTCACAGTCAGATTGCCAAGTTTCCTATGTTCTGTAAAAAAAACCAACAAGCAACATGGTGGGTGCTGATTAATGAGACCAGACCTAAACTTTTTTTTTTAAAAAAGATTAAGGCATGGGCCTGCTGCATTACTGATACAAATGAGCTCAATCTGTCTCCTTAATAATGGATTTATTTTTCGCGAGAGACGAAAAAAGATACATTTGATGTTAGACTTGCATATTTATGTATGGCTAGTTCATAGATGGCATTTGGCACTGCATATAATCACCAAGGATCTTAACTGGCAATAGTTATCTACAAATGCAAATTAGGTCATACCAATTATAAGCATAAACTGCGTGTAGAGAAACCCATAATCCTGCCTAGCTTTGGAAATTTTGCCTGATGCACGTGAAGTATATATCCAGCACACAGCTGAGCTAACCACTTACTTCCTATGTGACATTCTACGTTGTGCCTCAGTTGTCCTTTATTATTGTTCAGATCTAAACATGTATGTATCAGCCTGAATCCACCTCAGGCTAGCACCGAAGCATTGTTGGCATCACCACATGACACTTCAAGACCAAATGTCCCTGTTCACCTTCCCGTCCTGTTACACCTGTTAATCAAACTAGGCTCATCTTCCTGTCATGCCTGGGACTGGAAAATTTCAGTATGTTTCTCTTCACCTGACAACTTTTGCTTTGGTAAACTGAAATAAAACACCTTTATTGTTGATAAAGAATGAGAGTTACTAACAACAATATTGCGTTGCCTCTTTGCCTCCTCTCTCAATAGATTATTCTACCATGGGACATTAATGTATTTGAACAAGGTGTAAAGCAAACTCTCAAGGCAGTAACTTCTCTGTTTTCTACCAGATGGCAACAGGCTGCCAGAACATCCTAAGTATTTTCTTCTGCAAGACAGCAATGTAACTGAAAGTCAACTCTGAAGAACAGTAAAAGATGGAAGTACTGACCTGTAGCATCACTGTATCCCCCCCTAACAACTGCAACTGTCTTAAGGAGCAGTGGAGATGAATGCTACACTGCTGAAGTACTAACTTCTACAATTAGGTTTTCTGAAACCTCAGTGCTCCAATCCAGTAAGTCTCATGCGCTACTCTGGGAGAAGGTGACGCCCGTGGAAATGGCAGTAATAGCCTCAGAACAGAGCTGGGTCCAGACACGGCAAGATGATGGGCTTGCATGGAAGCAAGGAGATGCCAGTTAGACATGAGTAAAAAACCTTTTTCATGGCATGGATAGTTTGGCAGTGCTGTAGAGCATACAGGTTATAAAAGCTGTATCTCTGGAGGATTTTAAGAGCAGATTGATTGTCTCCTGAGGGAAGCCACTTGACTAGGGGACAGCTTAAAGCTGTATTCCATGACTCTAAAACCGGTAGATTAACTTTAGTCCTGTCAGTCCTTACTGAGACCTGTATTTTTTGTTCCAGGATAATGTTCGGGCTTCTGATGCTCATTCTTTCCTTAGTATTTATATCCTCTATTTGTGCTGCCTCAAATGCCAAACAGCAATCCCCATATTCTACATGACTACATAGATAAACCATTGCCAATGAGGCAGAGCTGGATTTTGATACCGAAACCTAATTCTTGTAACAGCAGTTCTGCAAGTTGGAGGAATTCAAAAGGGTGAGGCCATGTAGCATGGCAAAGAAAAAACTTACACGGAGGAGGGAGACAGCAAAGAACACCTCATGTTTCCTACCGGGTCCCAGTGGCAAGTGACCACCCTCACTTCCAGAGGGAGTGCTGGAATCAAAATGGGATTTTATCATGGGTAGAGTTTTGCTCATGTGAGCAGTCCAAATGGAGGTCTTCTGAAGCACCTGCCAGCAAAGCTGAACACGTGCAGAGAAACACGTTTTCACAATCACTTACACATAAGGCTAAGGGATGGATCGATGGTTCCTAGTAGGGAAAGTGAGTTGTTCTTGGGATTTCACAAGCAATACGTTCATCCAAGAAAAATAACCAAAAATAACTTTTTAGGGAAGAGAGGAATTTTAACCAAAGGCAAACCCATTTATTTCAAGAGGTAATAAAAGATGAGTAAGTCCGGCTAGCAAACACAACAGTAATGACCTTTAGACAAAAAATATGTATTGTATAAGATTTTAAATCTTAAAAAGTACAACCGAATGGTACAGCACAGCTACGTGAACATGAATGGTTTTCTTTACATTTTAAATGATTAATGTTCATATAGCTTAGGATATACACACCTATAAACACATTCTAATTTTCAGACAATGGACACACATTTTCCTACTTCAGAGTAAAGGAATTAAAGAAAAACAACGGAAAGCCGTTCAAGTTAATAGCACTACATGAGACAGCAAGTGCTGCTGGGCTGGACATTCTCATATTCATTTGACTCCATTGCATCACACACATCTGGTGCAGAAGAAAAAAATGGTATCTGAAAGAGGTATTTTCCCTCTCAGTTTTACTTACCATTTACAGCAGAGTAATTTGAAATGTAGGAAGGATATGATACAAAGAGAGAATAGGTTGACTAGCTTGTCAAACGTAATGCTGTTCTAAATCACAAAAAAAAATTTAAAGCATTAATCCCATTTTGCATTTTTACTTTTAATTTCTTCTCTAAAGGAAGAATGGTTTTCATTAGTTGGTAACAATTAAAACATGCTGCTCTGTAATTAAATGGAGCTTTTACACCAAACTTCGTAGTCCTTTACACTGAAATCTCTGTCTCTACTCATATATCTAAGTAATTAAACAACTTAGTACAGAACACAGAGTTCTTTGTTCTTTAATTACAGTAACGCATAGTGATATATGGTCTATACTTACAGACTGTTCACAGTTTATCAATTTGTAGAGTTTTATTTAGATGGGAGTACGATGATTAAAATATATGAAAACTGAATTAAAAATAAAGAAGTGATCTTTAGCGTGCTGTCTAGCTAAAAAAAAAAGTGTAGAGAAGGATTGTGAAATGCTTGCATTTAAAATAGACATTAGCATAGAAAGCACTACCTGTAGCTAGTGAATGTGGTGAAATCCTTTTGGTGAAAATATTTGGGTTCCCCAAGAGCTTACTCTTTTCTACACCACTTTTACCCATAGACCGGAATAGACTAACAAATTTCTCATCTTCCGTGCAATTCTCAGTCAGTCGTTCAAGTTGCCATTGATGGGTATGAGACGCACGCTCCAGGAAGGACACTGTACTCGGGCTGTCCCTGGGTGAGAAGGCAGCCGCTGCCTTATGATTACTGAGCACTTCAAGACATTCCTCTTTCGGGTGCTTAGCTGGTAGCTCCCGCCAGCTTTGCAGTCTGGTTTTCTTTACAAACTCAGCAGCAAATATACACTACTAAATATTGCATTTATTAAGCTTAAGCCTTTATACTGCTTGCCAACTTCATTTTTATTTTACGGAGGTTATTTCTGTTACAGAAAACTCCATTTACCTCGCTGGAAAAAGCTCTTTACTTATACAGTCCCTCCAGGACTCTAAGCGGGAAAAGCCACTTCTTACAGCTCCGGCTCCCTTTGGTGGCTGCTCCTCCCAGCAGAGAGGCACTTGTGTTGGGCCCAGGAGCGCTGCCAGCCACGACAAGGGGAAAAGCGCTGGCCTGGTGTCCGGGGATGTGGGCAGCGGGGGGCAGGACCCGCCGCAGGGGAATTTACTGGTGCCGCGCCAGGCGGGGAGCAGCCCGCCGGCACCCCATCCGCCGAAGCAGCCAGGTGCTGCGTGCCACCCTCACAGCGGGCAGCAAGAAAGCAGCAAAAAAGCAGTAAAACATACTCCTTCTCCGAATTTGCAGTAGTCACGGCATAGAGGATACCTGGATGTGTGCAATTCCTCTCTGCTCTATGCGCACACCTACGCCTGTAGATATATACGTACGTACGGACAGAAACACCCGCGCTCTGGAAGGCTACAGGAGCAATGTAGATTTTCTGGCTTCTGTTGGTTCGCTTCGCAGTATAATCATCAGTAACCGCAGTGCGTAAATAGCTGTGAGGTGCTGGCTGTCAGGCGGCGCGAGTTGGGGCTGCACCCGGATGCAGGCTCAGCCTTTTGATAAAGCAACTGAACTTTGCTTTTTTTGCACTTGAATTTTATTTAGACTGGTTTCTAATCTTAAATACTCTTAAAAGGCTCTTTAATAACAAATATGAATGAAAACACATAACTGCCCCTTGAAGTCACCTTAACCACCTCTCCTCGTCATAGAAGCAAAATGGAAAAATTAGGTAGACCTGGCTTAAAGCCAAAATAACAATCTGCATATGCTACATAAACCCAGCTGTCCCACCAAAGGACCCCCATTTTATGACCTTTCAGAGAGCTTACCATATGGAGGGCAACAAACTACACCATTTACTTTTTAGGGTTCTTATTTTTAAACTGTGTTTGCTTTGGCATTCTTTTAAATTACTAAAAAGAATGTACTACACAGTAACTCAGTCTCCCAGTGCAGCCTGCTCATGCCTTAAATTAAGACTAAACTGGTATGCAGATATGGATGAAGAAAATTAAATTCTTTTGGGTTACCAGGTGATGAATATTTACCATTACTTTCTCCACTCTCACTTTCTTTTTTTTTTTTGTTTTGTTTTATTTTTGTTTAACTGAGAAATTGGTGTTACCGCAGCAATCCAAACCATAGGCAAAAGTGGTTTTTATACTTTGTGGCTCAAAAAACCTTGGATTGCCATATTTAGACAAAATGATCCTAAAGGCATTTTCCACCTCAAAAAGAGAATTTTGGAGTGACGCTCCCTCCAGCGCCCTGCCGTTTTGGCGGGTGCGACGCAGAGGTTTGCTCCCCAGTGCTGCTCCCGGACGAAGCCCAGGGAGCCCAGCGCCCTTGGGGATCTGGCGGGGAGAGGTGAGCCAGGCTGGAGCCGGCACAGGACGGCTGCAGGCGAGTGTAACCGCGGGCTCGCCCGGCTAAAGCTCGTGCTGGAAAACCTCACACGGAGCTCTGCTGCTCTAAGGCTGTGCGAACACGATGGCTGTCACAGATATAGTAAACTCATTTCCTGGAACCGCACAGGGAGGCCCCGCGTTTCAATCGGATGCAGCTGAGCTGCAGCACATACCTACTTCTCCACAGTTTTAAATGGAAATAAATGTATGTCACTGCGGTTAGATGTGACGTATGAATCAGCGAGTGCCTCTGCTCGAAGAAGAATCGCTGTGGTGCTACCACAGGGCTCTGTTGGCTATGCTAGAAATGATCTCTCCCCAGAATATCTAACTGCAGCTCAGGAAAAAATTGTCTGGCACAACTGATCTGCTTTTCAAACTCAAAATTTTTAGCTGGGCTCTTGAAAGGTATCCTGGAAAGGATGGTTTTGGGAGAAGAGATGAGATGCTGATGTGTTTGGGCTCACAGGCTGTCTCTCTGATGCCCAGGAGACTGGGTCCCAGGTCCCAGGCGGGAGGAGGGGAGTGACACGCCGTGGCCATACTGTGCGACCGAGCGCCTCGCATAGGCCCATGTTTGCTAAAGGAAAGCAGGGATGATAGGCAAAACCTAACAGGGTCACCGACTGGGAAGAAGTGTATTAAAAACCAAAGTTGATGAAAAAGTAAGTAGTAATTTGTCCCTTAGCATCTACTGGCTTTGTTTGTCTGAAATATGAATCCCAATTATTAACCTCCTTACTGCTACCTTACTTTCTTCTCAGTTACTCACATCGCCAAGATAAGGTGTGAGTTTTAACAACATGTTGATAAAAATTAGACACTCATGTGCACACTGAGGACAGTTACACTAGGCCCGCTAGCAACGCTTGCTTTGTTTTAGCATTTCTGTCCTGAATCATTGTGCTGCTTTGATGGCATGGAACGATTCCTAATTCCAGGGGATCCGGAGAACTCTAGCCCACTGGCACACAGCAGTGTCCCGTCTCCTAAAGGTCAGATACGGATCTCTGAAAGGACAGCTCTCCACGGTCATAGAAACTTCCAGAACTCCAGAGACCTCCAGTCCTAGGCAAATCAGATGTCCTATTTATCAAACTGGGAGTGAATACACGAGGCTGTAATTAGCACAGTGTCATGGTTTAACCCAGCAGGCAGCTAAAACAACCCCACAGCCACTTGCTCATTCCCCTCATCCCAGTGGGATGGGGGGGGAGAATCGAGCAGAAAAAGGTAGTTCCAGAGCCACGCCACCTCCCAGCCACGCCACCCCCCCCCCAGTTATATACTGAGCGTGACATCATATGGAATATCCCTGTGGCCAGTTTGGGTCAGCTGCCCTGGCTGTGTCCCCTCCCAGCTTCCTGGGTGCCCCCTGCCTTCTCATTGGCAGGGCAGTGTGAGAAGCTGAAAAGTCCTTGACTGCTTAGCAACAACTAAAAACATCAGTGTGTTATCAACATTATTCTCATCGTGAATCCCAAACACAGCACTATACCCACTGCTGGGAAGAAAAAGAACTCTGTCCCAACCAAAACCAGGACACACGGACACTGCAAAACATGGCTGCCAATGACAGAGACTGATCTAAGTGAGATAGTTACAGCAACGCTCTTTCTTCTTTCTTACCACTACATGAATAAAGAAACTAGAGGGAAGAATGATGTCACTGTTAACCTAATATAATTTCATTATTAACATTAATGCGGACAAAATACAGACAACTCAGAGAATGGTAACCCAGCAGAGAAAAATGGAGGGATGCCAAAACAGAGAAGAGCCAGGAAGAGCTCACAGAGGTAATCTGAAAGACACATAATCAAACAACTACCAATGCTCAAGGATGTAAACATCAAGAAAGCATGGCACAAAATCAGAACAAGGAAGAAACATAAAAAAAAAAAAAAAAAAAAAAAAAAAAAAAAAAAAAAAAAAAAGAAAAAAGAGAGAATGTTAGTGATAAACGTAAGCAGTATCTTGGGCCAATATGGCTGAAAATACCAAAAGAAACATCTTCCTACAGTATGCAAGTAACATATATTGGGAATATATTGCAGAGGTCAATACTGCACTGGTCTGGCTGTCAACTGGACAAGGTAACAGTGATAGGCATCCAACAGTGCTCTGAAATACTACTTAAGCTACTGAAGGCATTATATCACTACTATGAAACACCCGCCTTACAACACACTCAGCAATGCAAATACATAACTTTCTCCATAGCTTGTAAACAGCTACCACTCTCTGAGGTCTCTTCTCCAGCCAGGAAGCATTTATCATGAAATCTCCAACTGTCCTCTTGGAAACTTCACGGCGTTATGCCTTTGCTCCTACCAGTTCAGAGCTGTGGATCCAACAATGTGGATTTCCAGCTGCATGGGACACCTCAGCTGACCCTGCTGTACTACACACTGCCTCTGCTGCTGCCCAACCGGGCGATACGTACTGTATCTCACACGTGACCAGGTAACAAATCTCAACAGGATCTTTATTTGGTGCACTTTGATGTTGTATTCCCAGTTAAGGTAAGTTAATGCAGGAGGAAGGAAAAAAAAAAAAGCTGAAAATTAACTCACATTGGTTGAGCAAAAAGGCAGATTCCTATGAGAATGTGGTCAGGTACTTTTATTGCTGTTAAGCAACTTCTAAGTTGAACTAGACAGAGTTGGAGGTGCCAAAACCAAAGTCATCTGCAGAGGAAATGCCAGGGTTCTCTGGTTCGAGTTGCCGAGAGAATTGCTATGGTTGCAGTTCATATGCAATTTCTTATGTATCTTTTATAGCTGTATAAGTATGAATGGATCCAGTCAAATCTGGATCTGACAAAACCACACTTTAAAAATAGGTCCTTACAGGTCACTTGTGAACAGTGTTGTGCAGCAGGTTATGCACATACTAACATTATTCTTTGCAGAGAAAAGAGCAAGTTGCAGTGATCGAGACAAATTTCAGCAACACTCACAAGCAGGAAAAGCTTCACCACAGGTATGCTGTGCAGAAAATCTGCAGAGATATAGCCTGGGACTTGAGAACCTAGAGCAGGCATCTTGCCTTTGTGCTCCAAGTCACAGTAGACTGCTATCTGTGATTTTTGTCCACAAGAAGGAAGCGATGGAAGAGCCGTGCTGTGCAAGCTTAAGATGTCTAAGAGGGATGGAGCGAGGTGGAGGTGTCTTTATTTCCATATATAGTATTGATGAGTGCAACACTGGCATATAGCATCCAGTTTTGTAACCACATCCTAAATCAGACAGGGTATGAAAACAGCCTCAGAATGAATACTGGGATTGGAAGGGACACTTTAGAGAAAGATGATAAATTCACTCTGGTCAGCTTACCAAAAAAAGAAGATTGAGAGGTGACTTGTTTACAGTATCTGCATATTTTCGTGGTGAGAAAACTATGGATACTGAAGGGTTGGAGGCTGAAGCAAGAGAAATGTGGACTGGAAGTAAAGCACAGCTTTTTACAGCGGTGAAGGTGATTAATCACTAGAACAAAGTAAAAAGAGTTTATTTGCTATCACTTGATATTTTTACATCAACGCCGGATAACTAAACCAACTCTGATTGCTGATCTCTGTGCAGAAGTAAGAGAAACTGTGTGGCCTGTAGCACACACGAAGATAAGCTGAACAATCCAATGGTTCATTTAAGTCTTTCATGGAATGCAAGTTCCAAAAGTCTTGCACGTGTCAGCTTCCAAGTCTGGAGTACCACTTGTGAAAGCCTTTTTGTCAGTGCCTTTGAGATACCTCAGTGTAAATGCCATTTTTGGAAGATGTCTGAACATCTAATTTGCTACCTTTTCCAGTCGTTGGCTGTTCAAACCTAGTGGTCATGACCCTGCAGCATCAGGCCTTGCAGGACTGTGAAGTAACACTAATTTTTTTCTTTTAAAAAACTTTGAGAACATGGCCTTAAAAATTATTAGTTCTAAGTGCTGCATCTTCCCATCTTCCTAGAGAGTATGCATGACTGCTTATTGCTTTATATAAGAGTAGAATAACTACTGAAATGAGAAACGAAAACAAAAATACTAACTACTACTGAAGTAATGGCCAATAATAAAATTTATGCACTGCCAAAGTAAAACTGCTACAGATAGGGTATATGGGACTGGAAGATGCACATTTCTGTATGAAAGCTGCTATGAAAATGGAGGAAAAAAAGAAAAAGATAATCAGTTCTGTTCTCCCTTCGAAGAAAGTTGCCAGTTCCAAGAAGATTTTCTCCCAACTATGTCTGCACACAGACAACTGAAAGCCCTGAAATGGCTTTATTTCTTATTATTGCAAATTACAGGCGGTCAAGAGAAAATTCTCTCTTTTGCCTTTAGGTTCTTTTGTGTATAATGAGTGACTGAAGGCGGCCAGGGGCTGAGGCACTGATGAAGAAGGAAGAATGCTACCAGAGCAGAAACAACACACTGTTCCTTTCAAGTTCACCCCGTCCTGGCCCACAGCCTGACTGCCTTGGCCAGCTGCCAGGGTATCGGGACAAAGGCTTCCTCCTCTGGCCAAAACCAAGGAAAAGGGTCTGTTGTTTAACACAGGCAGACTTGTTTCAGCAAGAGAAAAAACTAAAAAAAAAAAAAAAAAAAA
>VXBL01000245.1:3473883-3542573 GCA_013400195.1 Aramus guarauna | reverse complement strand
AAAAAAAAAAGGCAAAAAAAAAGCAGCGGGGGGGAATTCTATTAACTGGAAGTCCTGGGAGAGAAGAGTAATCTCCTACTGTGGCTAATGCAATTCTCACCCCATGCTTTTCCTGGAGAGGGAATGTCTTGATTCTCTACCATTCAGGCTAGAAGGCAAAGTATAATGCCTCAACAGGACTAATGCCCTAAGTCTGCCAGGGTCTTCACATCCCCCTAGGTTACTGTGAACCCAAAACAAGAATGCATCTTTCCTTCTTCTAGGAAGCCTCAGGTGACCCACTGCTCCCCTCCATGCCTGCACTAATAATCTCGTGTGAAGGGCAAGCGTCCTTGCTCATAAAAAGACAGAAATGTCTACGCACCTTGCAGACCTCGAAAAGCCTGACAGATAAGCCAAACATTTAGCTACCTCAGGACTTCACAGTGAAAGAGGCTACTGCTGGGTTTCCACAAAGTCATTAAACCCAACTCAAGGTGAATTCAGACCTGGGCTTTCTGCCGCCTCGGTATCAGAGCCTGCAGCCTTGCTCTGTGATGGGGAACTTGGGACACTTGGGGTTGGGTCACCACAGGTCACCCCCCTCCCCAAAACCTCCAAGGGAGATTACAGAAGTTACACCAAGATGCAGTGGCTCTTCATGCCAACCTCAGCACCGCTTCAGCAGTTCAGCTGCAGGTGAGGGCTGAGGACTTGAAAAAGGCAGAAGAAAATCTCTAGGGCTGGCATGATCCATTTGATTCTGGGCATGGAAGTGCTTGGATGAGGTGGGCTACCTCAGAGGCAAGTATCACAGGTTGTAGTGTCTCAGCGAGCTATGGCACGAGACTTCCCTAGCAATTATTTAGACATCTGAGAGTTTTTGGAAGCAGGCCCCCAGTTCAAGAAGTGCAACTTTAATCTGGGTTAATATAAATTAATACAGGACATGTTTAGGTGCTTAGATGCTGTTCAAATACCATTGAGATTTACACATGCATGTGCTTGCTCTGTACTCCAGGCAATAGATTTTCCTTCTGAAAGGGGGGGAAACAGCCTTTCTGACACATACTTAGGAGACCAAGACCTTTGCAGATGAAGGCCTCCCAATGCACCCCGTTCATTTGCACCAGCCAGTAGCAAAGACAGCCTCCCCGTGGTACCACTCATCTGTCTCCAATGACTTACTTCATCAGCCCAGCACACCTTGACCGTTCCTGCTTGTGCACCAGTGCCAAGAGCAATCCACTGAGGAAACAGCGTTTGTTCAATGATCCTTTTTAATTCAACTCGCATTCAGCATTACTGTGCTGACAGGGAAGAGATACATGGGCACATCGTTCTGCCATCTATCACCTTGTTGCAGGAAGTGTATTCTCAGCAGCCTTAACTCTACTGCAGGTTGAAGGAATTAGATGAAAACTGTGAAAACACCCACGAATCAGATCAGGAGATTTAGAGGGTATGAAAAGCCACTGCTCCTGCACTTAGTCCTGCAAATTGTCTTATGTCTGCAATGTTTCAATCAGTAGTTTCATTCCAGTGTTAGAGAGACTGGCTAGTATCAAAGTTTCCAGGATGACTGCACTGTTTTGATTTAATGACAATACTAACCCTGACATAATGACTACTGTGCTTCATGGCTATACCGCACAAAACTTTCCCTTGTGCTTAATAAAACAGGAGATACAATGACCTGCTGTCTTTTTCCATTTCAGTATTTATGGGCACACGTAAACATTAACACCTCTGAATGATGATAAAATGGGACAGAAGCCAGGAAGGATGTGACAGCAATTAGGAAGAACTCTTCAAGAAAAAGGGATTTTGGGAGGGAGTGAGGTTACTAAAAAGAACAGTAAACCTGCAAGAAACCAGGCTCTTGTTCAAGAACATTGCCATTTTCTACAGTGCAATCTTCAGGAGCGGCGAAATAAAGGCCCCAAATATTATTCACAAGACATGCAATGTTAAGAGTTGCATCAAGATAGAGAGAGAAACCCCCCTGTGGTGTGTTGACCAGCAGCCAAGCACCCATGCAGCTGCGTGCTCAGTCCCCCTGCCCCCACAATGGGTCAAGGGAGAGAACAGGAAGAACAAAAGCGAGAAAACTCACGGGTAGAGATGAGGACAGTTTAATAGGTTGGAGGGGTGGGGAGAGGGGAGAGAAAAAGCAATGCAAAGGAAATCCCTCATCACCTCCCACAGAAAGACCAATGCCCAGCCAGTCTCTGAGCAATGGCCACCTTGGAAGCCAAAAATCCTCTTCTTCCTCCTCCACCCCTGTTTTTATTGCCGAGAATGACATTATATGGCACGTACTATCCCTTTGACCACTTTGGGTCAGCTGTCCTGGCTGTTGGCACTCCCAACCTCTTGCCCATCCCCACCCTACTGACCGAGAGGGCAGAGAGAGAAGCAGAGAAAGCCTTCACGCTGTGTGAGCTCTGCTCAGCAACAGCCAAAATACTGGCGCGTTGTCAGCTTCGTTTTAGCCACAAATCCAAACCACAGCACTATATAGGCTGCTACAAAGAAAGTTAGCTTGAACCCATCCAGAGCCAGCAGAATAAAAATGGCTGCTGTCAGGTGCGGGCAAACCTGACATGCCTGTCTCTGGGAAATTTAAAATACACACAAAATACATGTATTATAATGTATTTAACAGGCACAATGGATCAGATGAAGTACCCACTTAGTCACTACACTGAGTATTTGAATGGTGGCCAGTAGCTGATGCTGGGAGGATGAGTGGCAGAGGCACAGACCGTCTCACAGCTTCTGGTGCTCAGCAGCTCTGTGCCCCTCCAGCCAGAAGCTGCATGGATGGCTACTCCATATATATGCACAATGAACTACTTCATGAATGCAGAGGTTTTGTAATCCTCCCAAGGTTTTGATCATCAGCATGGTGTGTTGCAGGGAGCTCCACACTACAATTATTTGTTGGTTAAAAAAGCCAAAAACATAACCAAGACCACCCAACCCTTTATGTCTATTTTAAACTTTTAAAAACTGATTCTCCTTGAGAAATCAAGACTAATCATTCTGCATTCAATTTCGTTGCACCATGGTTCATATTTTGTTTCTAGCATATCCCACTTCAGTTGTCTCTTTTCCAAACTCAGAGGTCTATTTATTAAATTTCTTTTCCTATGAAAGCCATTCCATGTCCCTGACCATCTTCCTTGCTCTTGATTCGTAGCTTTTCTATTTTTGTTTTGTATTTTCTTTTGTATTTCTGTATTTTTGTTAGAACCCTTTTTATATGGTGTGATTAGAGCTACAAATAATTAATGGAAAATGCTGCTATTTGTGGTTAAAAAGCCATACAACATAACTAATTTTAACTTTTTTTTCATATTTAAGAACCAGAAGTAAATGATAGCCTATGTGCCTTTACCACAGATTTGAACTGTTGCTTGTCCCAAAGCACAGACTGAGAATACTTCTTTTACTTTAACAAAAAAGGCAATTCAGGGCAAGAGATTTCTTCAACTTCATAGGCTAATTCTAAAAGCAAGAGTGGAACCTATAGGTAAATTTAACTTATCTGGTAAAGTAACACAGAAAACAACATTAAGAACTGAGAGTTAACATTTCAGGGCCTAATTTCAACAGATATTCCTCAAAACAACAAATCAGATTCTGAATCTATGAAATCTATTCAATTTGCTAAGCTTACCAGAAAAATAAGTGCCTAAATTTCACTCCTGCCCAACAGTTCAAAGAAATCCTAAACCCATAAATGATCAGCTTTTAAAAATCTGCAGACAGAATGCACCATTGAATATATTACGGTTTTGTTTTGGTTTTTTTTTGAAACAGAGTATTTTAATGAAGTGCTGTGGAAAACATGATGAAAAAGTCATATGAAAGAACGGCACATTCAGGATTTCCATAATAACAGAAACAATTTAAAAAAATAAAAATCAAGAGAGCTTTGTAAAGGCCTGTCCAAAAAATCAAAAATTAATCAGTGGGAGGCTTGGTGTATGTTTGCATAGAAAGGACACCTACCGTGATGGATGTATATATGCACTTACGCATGGCAATGGGGCCCTAAGGCACACGCATTGACCTAGGCTCAGCACCCATTGGGAGACCAACGTGTGCAATCAGATTTTGTCTTCATCCTGAGTATACAGGTCCCAGAATCCAATTTGGTGTCTAGATGGAGGCCAAGTTCTCCTGTAAGCCTGTGGGTGCTGGGAATATGAAATTATGACTCCGAGCTCTTTAAAAATACATTCCTCACAGGCTACTCTGGTGTGGCCAGTCACTATGGTCATCACTTTCTAAACAAACACGGTAACCCAGGCACATCATGTTCAGCTGACACTTCATCCATCTGCTTGCCACAGAGGTTGACAGCATTTCTGGCACATTCCCAGAGCATTTAATTTTGTTAAGTACATTTACTGAAGAAATGAAAGCCCCCAAACTGAGCAAATACAGAGTCCTCAAAAATATAACTACTGTTTTTTTTTTTTTTCTTTTTTATTTGGTCTGAGTAACAGTGGGAAATGAAAAACCACAAGGCTGAAGGAAGTGAAGGGACTATTTATGTAGCATGGGAAAAATTAAACTAAGATTCAACACTTTAAAGTGGGTGACATTTGTTTATCAAAATACTTTTGTTGTATCTCTCTTGCCTTTGATTATCCAATCTGTCTGCTAAGACTTAGAAACAGGGATGCGGTGCTAGATTTGATTTTAGTGGCAATCTACACAAGTTCTGCCATGACTTTGAAATCAAAATGTTGGTCTGGCATTGCCAATTGCTAATAAAATATACCAACGTATCATGTGCCATTTCTTCACAAAATTACTCACACATGTGTATACAACATGAGGAGATGTGTGGGACTGGGAGCTTTTCCCTTTCTGCATATGAGATACAAAGTGTCTAGGAGCTAACTTTTTATTTCTGTTAAAACAAAACCTGTTGAACAAGTGGGATGTATACCAAGATGTGGTCTGGAAGGATAACAGAAGCAGTCTGTGAATTGAATAGCTGAATTAAGCAGGGACTCAAACCATTGATTTCTACAAGTAGCTTGCAAAAACATGCACCAAGGAAAATAATTTTCAGTGATTCAAAGCAGAACCTTTGGCTAAGTGGTGAGTCTGCTCTTAAAATAGGCTAAATAACCTATTCTGCAACTGCACAAAGTAGCGGAGCCTGCCGGGGACCACAGGCCATATTCCACCAGCAGCAGAAGGCAGTGCCAAGTAAACTCTGAAATTCAATATACAAATATGCTTTGCAACTTTACCGCTCTTCTGTTAGCAGAAGTTCTAGATGAACTGGGCTGACATTTTTGGTAAGCTGTTTGCTAAAGTATAAGATGACAGACTGAGGTTTCTTACTATCAGCCACCTGCATTGGCACCACTGCACCAAACAGGCAAAGTTGCACAAGCTGCAATTTGTTCCTGTTATTTTCAGCGAATAAGAGCTGAAAACAGTTGACTACGAAAAGGGTTTGCAGTCCCATGGAAACTGTTCCTGGTTTATCAGGCTGTATATATATGAATATCAGGCTGTCTGTCTGTATGTATATATATATATGCCTATTGGGATAATGTCTTTTTTTCAAGGGTTTGGACACCAACAGCACTCATCTCAGCCTTTTTCACCATGCTGACTGGAAAAAACAATTTTCCATTTGCAAACAAAGCAAACCGATCTTAATCTGTTTTATTGTGCTTAAAAAGAGCATACATCCTCTATGCTAAACATCACACCTGGTCATTAAAGAAAAATCAATTGGTTTAACACACAAAATCATGGGCTAAACTAAGTAACCAAAACCAGGAAAGACCATGACCTCTTCAAAATGCTATTTGGCATCCAGGATTCACAGATTATACCCTGTCTCTAATGGCTTTCAATTGCTATCACAGGCACTCCAAATTTATCACTGAGTTTACCACTTACTGAACTGAAGAAAGAATGGGAATGGATAGGATAAGAATCTAGAGGGGAAAAACAAAACCCTGCAACAAACCATGCCTGAGGATCCACAAATCCTGAAATAATAACCCCAGAGAAGACATGGAAAGTATTATTACCTGATACCTTTATGGTGAAACCGGACAAATACTAGTCCCTGTGAACCAGGATTCAGCACAGAAAAGCAGATTGAGAACTTCTCAAACACTGAAAAATAAGCTGTGGTCAGTGCAAGACCAGAGATGCATCTCACACATGCTGCATCTAAAAAGCCTTGGGGAGAACATGGAGGAAGCAACTGGTGAAATTACCTTGCTGCCAAATACCTGAGCAGGTTTGTTCGACCATCGTCCCCTACCCCAGCAGGTCCTGCCATGCTTCACCCTCTTCAAGGTCCCTTCATAGTTTTACTATCCAAACTCCTTTGCCAGGTTTCCTGTCTTCTGCAGCTCATTCACGCTAAGCACTCTTCTAGCAGCTGCTTTGGTCACCACGCAGGGGTTTCTCCAGAGTTTACTCGAATAGGTCTTACTCTTCATTCATCTCCTTTGCTCTTGGCAAGGAAGCCCTGGGCTTCTGCTGTGTTTCTTTGCCCCACAGGGAACTAGGTCACAGACTTTGCTCCTGGAAACACTGCAGGAAGATACTACCGAGGGTGCTAAAAAAATCCCAAACAAACACCACCCCCTGCCAACAATTCCACCAAAAGCTAAGCTCAAATAGCACACAATGATGCACAGATCTATCTATTGGATAGACAAGGAGAGCACTAAGAAGGCATGATATAAACTTTGTTCTTATATGCATACTTCTCCTTGCTCCTACAAACACTACTGCATGCCAAATCCTTGACAACATCCATCTCTATCCAACGGTATGCCAGTATACAGCACGAGTGAGGAAATATTCCTGCTGCTGAACTCTAGGCAGCCACTCAGGGCATCTAACAACCCCCCAGAGAGATAAACAGCCACTTATCTCTCTTCACTGATCATGCAGAGAAGTTCGGTTTCCCTGGTATGTAATTTAAGCACCTGACATTAAGTAATATCAATAGGCAGTGAAGTAAACCAGGTTTGTCAGCTGCCTGAGGACCCTTCAAAGATCAGTCACGGCTACTGTGAAATTGGCAGAGCTCTTACAGGGACAGTGGAGAGCGGAAGAAAACTTAAAAAATAAAAATACAACTTCAATGCTCAGCAAAATATTTAGTTCTCATTCCTGTCACGTCCAATTTCCACTACCTTTTGGGAGATGTATATTGTGTATCAGCCACACATTAATCCCACACTCTCATTTTATGTAACAGGAAAAGCAAATGTTCTTGCCCAAACAGTAAACCTCCAAACCTGGTAACGTCCTGAAAGCCCTGAAAGTGCAGCTCTGCAAAGCACCGGGGGCTCTGGCCAGCCTGTGCACAGCATGCTCCTTGCAAGGTGGGCATGAACCAAATACTCTGCTGCAGCAACGTCAGTGCGCTCCACGTCTTCCCTCAACACAGGGCCAACACAACCAGCCACTGGGCTCTCCCAGTAACTTGTGTCGCACTTCTTGCAGGCTAGAAGCAAGCAAACAACGTAACAACCCACCTTCTCTCTCCTCTTTTTTGGCTTGGTCCAACGGTGTGCTTTATCCAACTCCTTTTCCCCCTTCCACTCCACAAAAAGCAAGAAATCAAATAAAGTAGCTGATTGTTTGGAAACGAATCGGAGCAGGCAAGCAGCAGGAGGAGCAAAGACTGAGACAAGGACACCAATTTTGTTCCAAGCCCTGTGTTTGCATGCTCTGTAATACCGGAGATGTAGCAGTCGCAACGACTTACAGGTACGTGTGTACCCAAAATACAGCAATACATCACACAGCAACAAAACTTCTTACTCTCCAAAACTCAATTGAAAGAAACACTATGGAAGAAGACACACCACTACAGTTACCTTGTGTAAGATTTTCACTACACAAAAAGTATTAGATGGAATCATACCACAAAAGGCACAGGAGTAGGGTATATTGTTTTATCATTGATCTGGCAGAACACAAGAAGAAAGGTTTCTTCCTATGGTGGATGCGCAGAGCTGATTAATCCCACAGTTACAGGGAAGCCAGACCAGAGGAGTTAAAGCAAGTCGTGGGGAAAGCGAAGGGATTGTGAAGAGAGAGTATTTCAGGGCCTGAGAACAGAGCGGGAGCACTTGCGTGGGCAGACAACAGATGCTGCTCCAGCTTTCAGCAAGCAGCAAAGCAGGGAGGGATGGGTAAATGCTGGGGTTTACTTGTTGTTTTAACTTGAGCAACTGGAAGAAGATGACAATTTAAGGCACTGCCCCCTGGACAGCTCTTCCATTTCTCCTGAGTCTCCAATTATTATTTTTTTCTTTCTCTTCAATACCCTCATTTCCCTTGAGTATGCACTCATCAGCAACTTGCATTCCCCAGAAATCCTCCCACCAGCTATCTGGAAAGACATTCATGCTAGAGGGCATAACACTCTTCTAACATGTAGATGCCTTTAAAACCACAAGTCATCTTCAGAAACCAAATTGCACAGAGGTGCATGAAGAATTCCTCCAAGATCTATTTTGGAGGCAAGAGAATTCAGCCAACTCACAAACACCAGCAGTAATTTCAATCCAGTAAGCATGTTTGGTATTCTCAAAATCTTCCCCCAAACCACACACCTCTTTGCACGTGCACCTCTTTTAAAAATATTTTTTTCTTGGTCTGTTTTTATGCTCACTTTTTGCCCTCAGCCTATATGATAAAAATGTTTTCTGGGTGAGCCCTGGAGAACTGAGCAGACCAAACACTAACGCTCATATGGAATTTATTTAGAGGGGGGGAAAAATCCCTGAAGTTGAGTAGTTATGTTATTTTGAACTGGTTTTATATTTTATGCGTACATAGTGGAGCTGGAATTTCAGGGCTGGCTTTTGTTTGCATTCATCATGAAGCATTTGTTATATGAGCTGCTGCTACTGCTACCAAAACAGCTGCTGCTCACTGTTAGAAAACCAGAGACCAATTCAACAGTTTCTTTCTTCCTCTAGTAAGTCTAGCTGGTAAATGAGGCCTGGTGTTTCTACAGAAAATTATCTTTGTTTGGCTTCACTCGCCATCTCTTGCCTACCCAGAACATGGACTTGAAAGAGAACGGATAAATTGGAGCAAGAGCAGGTATGCACTGATGCTCCTGAATCACCTACAATTAAATGTAGATCAGAACTACAGCTGTATGAACTCCCTGCTTTGCAACTAGGGCAACACCTCAAAACTGAACATCTTTCCTTCAGCTGCTCTCGAGAATTAGCCCGGAGTTAGCCTTTCTGTCCTGCGTCATCACTTCTCGCCATCTGGAAAAATGGAGCTGTGGCTTGATCTAGCTTCGCATAAAAATTTCTTTGCCATGGAAATGTTGCTGCCCAATGACTAGGGCAAACTGTAGGGGACTGCTTCCCCCCTGCAGAAAGGAAAAAAACCCACCCATCTGAAAATCTGTGCACTTTCCTACCAACCTGGACACAGACCAGGTCCCCGAGCATCAGCGGACTGCAGTCCTGAGTGCCGAGGACAGACCTCCTCAACTGCACGTAAGCTGAATTTTAATATGTTGCTTTGTTGCGATTATTAAAATACTTCAGTGTTGCTCTTGTTGCTTCCTGGGAATTTCACGTTGGCAGTGACTTCTCTCACCTCAGTCTCATCTTTTTAAGAGAACATTTGTCCCAGGCTGGAGCACAGTCCCTGCGGGACTCCCCTTTTGTTTAAAGTAAGGGGAGACTACGGCACAATTAATGCCTACCTCTTTAACCAATTTAACCTGCCAAAGAACATTCTCTCTCATACCCTGACACTTTGTTTTCTTTAAGAGCTTTTGGACAGAGATCCTGCTGAAAACCACACCTGTACCATCTCATATCCCTGTGCTTGCTGACTCCTTCAAGGAACGAGCTGATTTGTGAGGCTGTACAAATGCCATACTGATTTTTCCCAACTGTCTATTAATCCTGTTCTTTATTATAGTTCCTACCAGTGCAAAAATTTCATTCTTTCATCTGTTGCTCTCCAAGTGACCACTGCAGCCCTTTAAAAGCTTATAGTCATGTTCACTACCTCCTATTCTTCCAAAATAGCTGCTGATTGAATGACAGGACACATTGCAGAGTTGGCAATTTCAGTTTCAAAGAGATCCTTGGTGAATACTAGCTCTGACAGCAGCAGTCCTGACGCTGCCAAAGAGAAAAGATAGGTGAGGAGAAAAACCTGCCACACCCTAACACCAAATCTGTAATCTCTATTATAGATAGCATCTGCAAGTAACTAAAAAGTTATTCAAATTGAGTGCAAACAGTACAAGTACAACTCAAAAGATGAGATTTATATGGTGCAGTAACAATTGTGCAAATGTCGGAGATAGAAAAAGCATCCCAACCAGAGATAAGACACTAATTAAAGAACACAATGGGAATACAATTTGGAAGAAAAGGAGGAGACAGGGAAGATGAGCCTAGAGAGCAGCAGAGGGAAGGACACTCTTACTACATTTCTAAATTTATGATTCCACTCCAAGAACAGAGAAAAAGAAGAAAAAAGGAATCTTCCTAGTCATATTTAGTAACAACCTCTTCTCTTGCTATAGCTTCTTGGGGAGCAATTTTTCAAGAGGGACAGATCAAAAAGGCTGGGGAATTCCAACTGGGAAAGGAAGTAGGGAGCATAAACTCCAAGAAAGACTCACGCTCTGAAGAGCAAGGGGTCAGCTCTCCAGCACCACAAACTGCCCCCAGGGCAGGTAAAGCAAAGGGGCTGGGAGGAAGGAGCACAGGCATGGTGTGAAGCTGTGCTCAAGTGAGCAGATTATCCCCTCAGGAATGACGGCTGGGAGACGTACCAGAAGACTCCTGCGTAGCAGCTGAGAGCTACACTGCTAATATATTTTGTTCATTTTAATTCTTATAACTTTGTAATCAAGGACCAACCTTTGCACTTTGCTGAAATTTATTCTAATTCTTTCCCTTCTTTTCTAATAGTAGTAACAGTGGTCTTAAGATGACTTTGAGCGCAATACTCCGTGTCCTCTGGGAGCAACTGGTGTATTTACAGATGTACTCTGGGGTTGTGCCTTCCCTGGGAGTGCCTCCCTGCCACCTCTCTCCGCTACCCACTGTCTCCCTCTCCCCAGCTTTCTGGTGGGCCACCTAGTTCTGATGTGGTTGAAAAAACCCTTTTGGTATTAGCTTTAATGCCTTTAGCAAGCTGTATGCACAAAAGTGCCTTGCTAGAATTTCACACCTAACTTGCCAGAATTTATGCTCTTTCATGTTTTCATCATTTTAATGATTACAGTATTTTAATTATTATAGCAGCTCATTTGTATCACTGTACAAACTTGATTTTAAATTGCAATGTTTATATGAAACCCCAAGTAATTCCCTAGGAAGGGCTGCTGGTCTCTACAAAAAATACAGGCAAAAGCTTTTTTTTATAATTAAATTTCTGTAGTTACTTTGCCTTTAATATTTTTCAAAACAGATACTCACATTGCTCTTGCAAGACCCCTCAGGGATGAGAACAATCAGTTTAACCTGTAGCTATTCTACCACTGACACAATGGGCAGGAATTAATGATCAGTCTGAGGGGAAAATACAATAGCCTTCTTTGAAGACTGAAAATATGATTATGCTCCTAAAAGCAAAGTGAATAGTCAGCTCTGTGATCGGCTCCATACTGTTCCTGTGTCTTCAATGCCCAATAGGCTCAGTTTTCAGTTATAACACGTTTCTCCCTGAACACTGTCCATGAAAACATACTGTGAGGCACCACGATAATCGAGGTAAATTCTCAGTTGTTTTGGTCCTATTATTAACAAAAGTTTTTCAGATTCTAGCCTCAGCCACCTTGTGCAACTTGCTTGTTTCCACGCAGGAGAAATGAAGATGTGTGCAAATGTCCTGGAGCTGCAGCTGGGAACAGCAGCGGGCTTCTTAACTGGGATTTAATGGCTGCCCGCCTCCTCCTCTATGTCTTCTCTTGCCTGAATAGAGGTCAATATTGTCAAAGAAGCAATTTGCATAATCTGTTACTGCTGTAATTTTTATTCAAATGCTATTTTTAAAGCAGAAGGAGTAACAGAGGTTTAGCTGGCATGTTACTGATTAAAATAGCATTATGAGTTTATTTAGTAAGTTAGTGAAGAAGGAATGAACTGTCGTTGCAAGCTTTAATTGTCTGTCATTAGAAAGTTTGTGGTGTTTTGTCATGGGTGACCCTGGATTACTTATGAGATATAGCTAATGCTGCACCCGAATGCAGCTCTCCCTCTGCACCAGGGCTTTAACAAAGCTGCTTGTCCATGAGTTTTTCATTTTGTTATACTAGGAACAAGAAACATTCAAAAGATGCATCAGGGAATCAAACTCAGATGAATAGCAGGAGCACTGTTATAAACCATAACATCTTTAGTGACCGATATGCTCATTAGATAAACATGACAGTTGTTTGAAAGATACCAGCACCAACCCTTCAAAATGATCTCCTGACACACAAAAAAATACACATGAATTCTCGATACGTGGGATGGCTGACTGGCCCCCTGGGATTTAGACTACAAGTAAGTTTTGTTTTTACTGCAGCAAAGTATGAAATTACATCTGTGTGGGTTTAGTCCAAAACCAGACAGCCCATCAATAGATCTGATGAAAGGAAATTGAAACAATGAGAGCATCATGAAGATGTGGGATGAAATGCAAAATCTGGAGGCTGAAGTCTTTTGCCATTGCACTAAAAGCTGAAGACGATGCCGTAGGTGGTCTCAGCCTTCATAATCCTACAGGTATAAACGCATTATACAGAAAATTTAGAGAGGGGAAACTCTGCTTATGATGGAGAGGCTCAGACAAGGGAATGCAAAAAAATAAAGCATGTTTGGCTTCAGGTAAGGATCTTGTCAGTTGATGGAGAAGAGCAATATGAAAAAGGTGGTGGAGAGGAAGAGGAAAAAGGTAGTAGACTGCAGAGCACAAACTCTGTATATACAATATGTATTACAGCACAAAGAAAGGAAAGATTCAGTAATTCTATGAAAAAATACTTAGCATATCTCTACAATACATTGTAGGTTGCCAGAGCCAGTCTACGAGCTCACGTGTCCATAAACTTTAGTAGAAAAGAAACATTTGATCTAGGTTTTTCAAAGGATGATTTAAGGGAACATGGACGTCACCTTCCACTACAATGCATCCCAAGCATTTACAAATTCAAGTCCCATGAAAATCCAAGCCTAAAATAAGTCTTCAAAAATCTGCATTGTAACTGGCAAGCAGAGAAACAATATCCTCCCTTTGCCACGTCCAGTGGTGAGACCTGGAAGGCAGCCAAACTCCTCGAATGCCAGAGGCGCTGGGCAGGGGCACTGTGGATCAACACTGGCCCTCCTCATTCCTCCAGTTCACAAACCATGCCCACCATCCCAACCTGCCGATATGAAGCACATCAATTTCTCACCTGATCTAAGTGATTATTGCTGGTGCTGCTGTACTTACAAAGACAACCACACATCTTGACTCTAGGAGAAAGTGGAACCATAGTAATATGTTTAACAGATGGACCTGTAAATTGCACTTCCCTGCACTGTAAGCTGAGGGAGCAGATTTAGAATCGTATCATAGAATCACAGAATGGTTTGGGTTGGAAGGGACCTTAAAGATCATCTAGTGCCAACCCCCCTGCCATGGGGCAGGGACACCCTCCACTAGACCAGGTTGCCCAAAGCCCCATCCAACCTGGCCTTGAACACTGCCAGGGATGGGGCATCCACACCTTCTCTGGGCAACACTTACCTGGAGTGAGCGTCACTATCGTGTCAGACTGCCAGCTACCTCATTTTCATCTCAAAATGTGTCATTCATTTTGGGCCCCAAGACATATTTATAGGCATATATAGGTATATTTATTTACTCTGCTGTGTAACTATGCACATAGAAGCTAACTCCAATCTAACAAGCACACACTAGCAGGGAACAGTAAATACAGCGGAGTTGAGCTTGGATGCATACAAGGTCCACGTGGGCTTGGAAAGGCACACCAAACTCTATTGCCACACCTTTACTGTTGCCCGTATTTTAGCAATGAGGCTGATACTATCGTGGATAAAGCTTTTGGTGCCACAGTTATGTCTCTCATGCAACACACACATAGTCTGGAGTGGCTTCACCTTCCTCAGCAGAACAAGAACTGCAGCTGTTATGAGCTGCCAATCTTGCTGCAGAACTTGCCACAGAGAAGTTTAGCTCCTGAGACAAATCTTCCAAAGACCTAGCAGAGCTTTTGAAAAACACGGAGTCATGAGAAAGCCCAGAAGTGCTCAAATCCTTCCAAGAGCTCCTATTCTTAAAACTGCTTAGTTTATCCACAAAGGGATTTGAAACTTCTGAAAGACAGAAAACACCACAATTACCTTTTATGGAATTGGAAAAAGAAAGGGTATTTCCACTGATTTCGTTTATCACTGATTGGTGCATCCACTAACTTCAAGGCACCTCAGATCAGGCAGTCCAATTTTGTCCTTGCTCTCCAAACCCTGTGTTTTCATTGCTGAAGAGCTAAATAACGTATCTACAGCTTTTGACACTACCTTCAGCTTTATAAAACAAACTAAGGAGCAGAATGTCCTAGATGCTATCGACCTAATTGGGAACAAACGCCCCTCAGGGATACGCGCTGTGACTCTTCCTCTCTCCTGCCTTTCTTGCACACAGAGAACTGGGAATTTGTTTTACAATACAAGAAACAAAAATAAAATTAAACACTCTTCCTAGAGCTCAAATTGCCTATTTTAGCATACTCATTGTTTCAGAGCGTTCCAAGTAATTCAGAGGGAGAAGAACGTGCAGACTTCAGAGGGAGAAGAAAGGAACGGTTTGTTCACATTTCCTATTTTTATTTTCTATTTTCAGAACAGGATGTTGGGTGATAAAGAAGAAAATGCCACCCAGGCAGAATGTAAATTCACATGTGCTATTACCACTGGCAGAGTGTTGGCGTCCCCTGAAAGTCCCGAAAAAGCAGGGAGATAACACCACCTTCTGGACAAAGCATTTCAAGTCGCACATACAGTTACTTTGCTTCACATAATGGCTGGGAATGTGCCATAGAAGCGTTTCACGGTTAGTTACTTCCCATGTCCAATCTCATGCTTTACCTCCACACAAAATTTAGAATTTTCCTCTTCTGTAGAAAACTTTCATACACAGTGATTCCTCCTGAGAGTACTATTTAGGGAAAACACAACGCTGTTTTAGAGTGTGAGGCGAAAAAAAAAGACATGTTTGGAGTCTCCAAAGTTTTTGAATATTTGAATGCGTTCAAAGTTTTCCCAAATTCTGTTTTAACAAAGTAGCAGATGCAAAGAAGTGATGAAAAAAAAATCAGAATCTAAATTGAATCTAATCCAAGCTGCTTGTAGGAGAGAGAAAGGTTGTACATTTGTGCACAAGAGATGAGCCAACATATATGCTTTCCGCATACCAGTCACAACCCTCTCCAGAAAGTATGGCTCAGGAGAAGCAGGCAGACTATTGGAAACTGCAGATCACTTGTTCTCATTTTTTCTTTCTTTTCATTTTTTGCTGAACAAAGGCAGAATATAAGATGATCACTATTTAAGGACACTCACAAAAAGCAATGCCTCTTTCCATCAGACTTCTTTGAACATTTCTTATTCAGAGTTCTTGCTCTTGGAGGTTGTGCCTGCAAAGACATCCATTCCAGTTCCTCGGAGGGGTAAAAAAACAGTGGGATCTTCCCTCCCGCCCTTTACTTTCTTCATATCACAGCAACTCTTCCAGCAATGACTCTCAGTTCCTGAACATTTCCAAATGCATAGCATCCACATCTTGCCAGAGCAGCCCAAGAACAGGGTAGGAGAAAGGCTGCCACAAGAATTTAGTACTAAGGGTGTCAGTCAGAGAATGGGGAGCACTGCTAAAAAAGTGATAGCCTGGAAGGGCGGATAAGGAAACAAAGAGAAGCCTCTCTCAGCCTTCTCCACTTGCAAAGAGTTTCATTTTGACAAGGACTGGGAAAACGCTCAGGCATCGTCCGAAGGCACGCCCCACTTAGGGCTGCCCCAGCACAGGAGCAATCTTCAGCACAGTTGCAAAGGCTTCGAGGGTTGATCCCATCCTTTTCCTACCTCCATCAAAGGCGGCTTCACCACCCGCCTCACAAGACCTCAGCCTTGCACTACTGACAAATGGCAGCATCTCCTTCCTTACTGAGTTTAAAGAGAAGGGGAAGCTCATAAGTAGAAAGCGTCAAGACTGTGTCACCGTATTCACGAACAGAATGGATTTAAAAAATCATGGATAATACTACACTACAGTTAAAGGCATTCCCTGTAAACGTGATTCTTAATGAGACTCACATTTCTATTGCATTTTCAAAAAAAGCACATTTTACAGTTTACCCAAACAATATATTTTCTTCCAGCTGACAGCATGAGTAATTTCATTGCGCTCAATAAAAATCACTGTTTGAAAAGCTTGTCAGTCTTCTTGCCTTAGAGTAAGATCTACACATTCTCCACGGAAAATTTAACTTTCAAGAAACAATGATTTTTTTTTTTCTGGTATTGGGAAGAAGTGTTTTTATAGGGCTTCTAGTGCCAAAGAAAATTTATGAACTCTTGCAGAAAGGTGAGAGGATATGGGCTATTTCTGAGGTGATAAAGATTTTATTGCCTATTCTTTTACATTAGATGCTGTTAACTTTTACCCCAAGACACAGAAGTTGACAAGACAGAAGAAAATTCTATGTTTTGCTGTGTATAGTGTGTATTTTCTGCCTCTTAAAACCACCAAAGATATGAAACCCAAACATGCCGGTGTTAAAAGAAACTCTAAGTTTTCTTTGCTTTCTGGCTACCGGCCAGGCTATGGAATAGAGCTTCAGCCAGCAAAAATGAACAGGACTGACCAATTATTTTTCCTTCAATTGTGCTCCTGAGACTGAGGAGACATTTTACATGTGAAGTTATGTGATAACTATTTCACGTCTTTCAAAGAGTTGAGTGAAGAAAGAGTTAAATTTTGAAGTAAATATAATCCAAGGCTCTGTGACTGGACCCTATCTGCTCGAATGCTGGGGAAAAAGACAACATTTTGAGCAAATTTTACTGTATTAGCAAAGAAATCTACTAAACACAGGTTTGTTTATTTGTTTTTAATTTATTCTACCCATCTATTGATCCATCTATCTATCACACAATCCATCTTCTCTCCCTCCTTTTGATCTCTTGTCAAAGGCAGCTCAGGCTGTCAAGGCAGGAAGAGTTTGTCGCTTTGGACAAGACAGGGATCAAAAAAGAGAGTCCTTTTGTAATTCTGGACTTGGTATGAACATTATGAAAATACTTAACTTCAAGGAGAGAGTGGAAAAAGAGAAAAACAGGAAGCCTGTAGCTCTAAAGTATTCTACAAGATAAAACCAGATTGGTTCCAATGAAAACTTCAGGACTACAAAGAGCCTTCACATTTTGTTGTGCATTGTTACGAAACACACCAATCAAAATATTTGGCATACAGATTAGCTGAATGCAACATTTTTATTAAGGCAATGAAGAAAATTATCTTCCTAGTGTCCTCTGAAACTAAAATTTCCTGTCATGCAACATTACCAACTCAGAACATTTGAGAAAAATTGGTGTGCATTTCAAAATGTGACTCCTTCAAAAAGAAAAAGCCAGCACAGAACAAATACACAGGAGGTGGCAAGTAAAATACATTAAAAATCTTGATAACCAACTGTTAGTGATAATGTCTGAACCAGTCAATTGCATTTCACTCTTCTAATTTTTTTGTATTTCACCTTTCTTCACAGTTTCCTTCTGCCAGCTTATGTAAAACAAATCATTAGCATCACCGACAAAAGTACTCAAGTCATATTGCATTAAGCAGTTATCTGTGTCATCACATATACAGACTGACATCCGCATTCACATTTCTGTGCTCTCTGATGTAAATGTCCCACTCTATCTGATCAACAGAGCCACAGTTTTACTGATCTTCTGCTTCAGAACAATAGCAGCAAAATATTTCTGAAGGTGAAAACGCTACAGGCTTTGCTTTCTAGCTAGGAGGAGAACACTGTCTTAATAAATGCTGTTACATGTTGTCTCAGATGTGAAATTTTACCAGACGCAGAAGAAACAAAGAAGCTTGAATATGGCTTGCATGGTTAAAAGAAACAGAGATGCGAAGTTGTTTCCAGATCTCCGGATTTCTATTAACATCAACCTATACCGAAGGCTCCCGATAATAAGAAGTTTGCTTGGATGGGAGCGGTAGTGATCTGGTGCCCACCCAAAGCACCTGTAATGAGGGTGGAGGGTCCCATCTTTGGGAAGAAGAAGGGGTTTTACCCAGAACTCCCACAGATGTATTGGAAATGCACATGTGATTTTATGGGTTTAGTAACATCCAGCAGTTTGCTTCCTACAGCAAGAGGTAGATGTTTTTAATTTGATTTAGATTATGGTGTTGGTGGGACAGCAATCACCAATTTCCTACTCTGGTTTCTAATCTGTGTAATCCACTAAAGCAACACTGGATGGAAATTGCCTTCCTTCAGTTACTTTCTGCTTCAAAGCAGCTCTACAAATCCAGTTTTTGAATTGTGTCTAACCCAGAACTGCTTATTGCAGTGGACTCTGGTGCAGAGATTCACTGACCTGGAAGTGGATCACCTTTCTGTATATAGTCCTTCACTGTGTTTTTCTCATCTCAATATTCAACTGATAAGAGGTAAGTTCTGGAAAAGCTTTACTTTCTTCATATGAAAAGAGAAAAGACTTCCATAAGAGAATCTCAGGTCGAGCAGCAGGTCAGCAGCAGTCAAAACTATAAATGGTATAGATTTAATTTGCAAGTGTTAGTTCCAACAAAAGGTCGGTTTTGGTCCCAAGTATCTGCTGCTTTGTGGGATCACTACACAGCTGGACAGAATAACATTTCTTCTTCCCAGCACTTCATGATGCAACAGCAGAGGGTGTTGCAGATCAGGTCTCAGGTGCCCTGAGAACGATGCAGGATTTCTTATACAGCACTTGGATTTTTTTTTTTTTCTTTTTCTTCTTTCTGGCTGATTCTGTTAAGTTTTTTTGTAAGCATTAGCATCAACTCAGAAATAACCTGAAAATAATTATGATTGGAAAAAACTCCCAAACATACACATGTATGAAAAGAGGAGGAGAGAGTTAACACAAGGAAACTGTTTCCTTTCTATTCTTCCTTGCCAATAAGTGAATGGGAAAAATGAAACAAAAATTTAATTTGCATGAGGAATACTGAAGGAAAGAGGTGAATCTTCAGACATGACACAAGACCAGTCTTACACATGAAATCCCAGAGGAAATCACTGTCCTGAAACAGGGGAACAAATTTCCCCCAGATACTGGAATATACACAGAGAAGAGAAAGATTATTCAGCACTTAACTATTCTGGCAGATTGCTTATTTCACACCTGACTATTTCTAGGGCACCCTGACGAAAATCGAGATCCTGCGCACTGTTTGTCAGCTTCTCCCTATTGTAAGAGAAGTAAGAACCTACTGTGTACAGAACAGCTGAGGAAGTCCTACAGACTTCCAAAGAAAAGTCCGCTCATTGCAAAGAGAGCATCCTTCCATTGATCCCCTGCTTCTCTCTCATCTAAGATCCCCATGGGAAAACCTTGGAGACTGAATTGTGCAAACCTTTAGGAAGACTTCCATATACTACAAACTTAGGTATTTTTATTTTTTAATGTACAAAGAAAATAAAAATGACTGATTCAAAACTGGGCACTGCTCTCATGTCAATACCATACCATGCTCTCCCTATGTCTGTTACTGAGCAAGATAGCTCCACGGCTGGATATAGCACCACAACAAAGTAACACTCACACATGCTAAATAGCTGCCTTAACTGCCTTATTGCAAGCAGCAATGACCCACTGAAATCATGTTCAGGGGAGGAACGACACACTTTCCCTGTAATAGCCCTATCTTTGCCAAATACGAAATTTTCAGAGATGCATCCTGGAAGCAGGGATTGGTGGACAGTCACTCATAAGTCCTGGTTATGGACAGAAGCCCATCATTTCTCCAAAGTGACTGATTACTGTGATAGCTGCATTCAGTCAAAAGCCAGTCATCAGCTGCATGTACTACAAACAAACCTCAATCTTTGATTGATGTGTTTTTAATATACAGCTTGGTACCAACCACACATTTCAGTGGCTGTAGGCATTTCATGCCCACATGAATGCAACTGAGACACCAAGCAAGAAGGGAAGTTTTACCCCTCCTTGGTTCATACAGTATTGATGGCCCAGCCAAACGAAAGCAGGAAATCAGTTCTGCTGGAATGATATGCACAGCCCCACAGAAGCATCGTATTTCTTGGTTTAGGCATAGGACACAAGACTGTCTTCTAAAGAAGTTAGCAATAAATAAGTGTTGGGAGGGATGGACTGATGCAGAGAAGAGAGAACCCTTTCAGACTGACTGTGGAGTGCAAATTAAGGGGTAGGTTAAGTGCTCTCTGTTTTCATTTCTCTACTCAAGGCTCGTAAGTCTTCCTCCTCAGCATGCTACTTAAAGTGCTGTAAATACGTGGTCTTATTTGCACTTTACCTAAACTCAGTTTAACTGAAGGTTCACTTCATTTCAACTCTTAGTCAAGGCTGAGGGAAAATAAATATCCTGGTACTGGAGAATCTCCAAAACATCCAGCTCCCCAAACCATTTCTTGAAGGTTTACTTAGGTTGATATTGCTGTCATCATGTTGAGAATATTTTGACAGTATTATCTGAGAGCTGAGTATGGCAGGATTAAAAAAGAAAAAGCCACTTCAGTGGTAAACGGGAAGCCTTCTGGCATGTGGCAAGATCAGTGAAGCACCAAGTGCTTGCCCAGGAATGAAACCCACGCAGTAACATTAAGAATAAAAGCACAGTATGTACGCTTCCCCATCAATCAAATCTGCTCCCTAACAGGGAGATAAATCTCCTCATTGACTAAACAAGACATAAACACATACCTTTCAGCAGCCACGCAGATTTTGTGGAAGTTTCTGTAAGAATGGCTTTTTAATGGAAAAAGTTACCTGGGTTTTTGTAGATGCTAAGCACATCCTTGAAATAATGAGGTAAGAATCTTTCTAATAAAAGCAGCACATCCTCCAACTCCTCCAGAATGCCCACAAGCAGAAAATTTTCATTAACGTTCAGCTTTGCTCTTTCAAGAGCCCATTCACCAGGCTCCCTGTATGAAATTAATGGAGGGAGAGAGAGGGAGGAGAGAAAAAAATCCAGAAGTTTAAATATGCATTTACTTCAGAAATTCAAGCCAAGAACACAACTGAATCAAAAAATATTCAGTGCTGTACTTCTAACAGAACACAAACCCCTCCCCCACCAAACTCAAGTGGCTTACTGAGCTTTTCTGCACAACATCTAGAATTGGTTTGGCGTGTAAAAACACGATCACATTAAAAGGAGGTTAATCACTGCGTGGAAGTACTCCGTTCTGAAGACATTTTCTGCCAAGTTGTTTATAAGCTCAAACTTGTGAACTCCTGTATTTCGACTTGGAAACATGACCCATCTCACAGGAGGAATGACTTCCTTGGGTGATGAAGGGTGCTACGGGGGGGCGGTGTCTCTGAACCACATCAGAACTGCTGTGAGCAACCACTGCCTGCCCAGGAGGCTACTGGACTGTTTCCCACCTTGTCCTTCATTTTATCTTCTGCCAAAGTCTCCATGAGCTTCCCTTGCCCTGACATTATCTGTGGCTCCGCTACAGGATTCACATTTGTTTGCTCTGACTGATACTGGTTTTGAAGATCACTTTAGGGTTATTCTATCTTTTCCCCCAGTGGGAGAAGCTGGCAGAACACCAGTACATCTTTATGCTTCTCTCATAGCTTCCTGGAAGCACAGTTTGGTTAGACAAGCATGTGAATCCCAGATCCCTTAGACTAACTCATATCAATTATGTCCTGGGAGCAGCAGTTAGTATTCATATTGATAGGGGATATAATGCTAGTGTCCCAAACTAAAGGAAATCCGCTTTTTCACAGGGTCCAGCTGGTGTGATGAGCATCTGAGTCACATATGCTACCTGTGAGTGGCTGACTCGTCTTCCCTGACTCCATTAGGCTATTGCAAACTCTATGCAATACTGAATTTAGCAGCATTTGTCAGAAGCTCTTTTGATGACCTGTGGAAAAGCTTATAGCTTTACACTCCTACTAGAGCAGACTTGGAGCAGTGTTTTAATTCCCTACGGCTTTCTGTGCACTGATCCATTTTCCAGAAGAGCAGAGTGTCCTAACAAATATCACGAGCCTCCTTCTTGCCGCTCCTTCTGAGACTAAGAAGCAGCTGGAGGAAGTGCAAGGGCATGATAAGAGACAAAGATCTTTAACAAGCAATTTACTGCTTGGGAACCTCATAGAGATATGCTGTGAAAACTATTCAGGTATGTGACTGTTGTTAAATAGGATTACTCACGCAACACAAGTTAAATGTGCAACCATAAGCATTTGCGAATGAGGCCAAAATACATTAACAAAAAATGTGTAATGAAAATCAAGTCATGAATCTGTTTTGTTTCTTAATCACAACTTCACTTATGTGAAAAAACTAAAGCAGGATTTTACAGCAAAGAAACTGAGACATAAGAAGGAACACTTTTTCACTTGTTATTAGTGCGACAAAAAAAGTATGGCTTTTGAAAGAAATTTTTGAAAACATGTACAGTTTTTCCACTATGGAGAAGCAGTAACAATAAATAAATAAATAGAATACCTTGAAGTTGAACAAACATAATAAAGAACATGCTGTGACCAACAACATAAAAGTATTTGAAAACAAGAAGGTATTTAAAGTTATTCATGTATTATTGCATAAAAGTTTACTATGCAGTATGATTAATACAGCAATATGAGAACGGCATAAAGAGATATTAAAAATGAGCTAGCTCAATTACAGCAGTAGAAAGCTGCACTTTACAGAGTCTTAAGTATGATTACTGTTTCTTACACGGACATAGAAACCTGAAATTCCTCATATATAGACCTGACATGAGCATTTGAGCAGAGCTAAAACATGTATTACAAAATTACAGTGCAGGTAAAATGAGTAGTGAGTGCTCACTGCCATTCTCACCTTGTCAACCCAGGAAAAAAAACACCTATAAATACATTCAGATTTGATGAATTATTCAAGTATTAAATCAAGAAAAAAAATAGTACTGCATTTGCATTACCCTCCTTACTCTAAAATATATATGCATGCAGTTACCACATACAGTGCTACATCGTACTTACACTTTTCTCTTGTACTTCAAATAACTGTTGCCTCACTATTACCAGGTTCTGAAGAAATGTTGGCAATAGCTATTGCTGAACAAATTGGGAAACCTTGTATATATTTACCTGCATCTTGGATGCTGTCCACAGAAATACGGTATGATGTAAAATAACCTGGGATTGGAACATTCAGGGTAGTTTTCAAGGATACATACATTAATGTCCTGTGGGGGAGGAAAGAAAAAAAAAAAAAAAAGAGGTTGGATACTGCATTTCCCTTTGTCTATTACAGTGCTTTCTTTATCTCATATTTTATACAGTCATCTCAGAGTCAAAGAATTGTGCTGAGGCTATGCCCAATACCTTAGAAGTCATCTACCAGTCAATTTACGTACTTGTAAATATCATTAGAAAGTTTCAGGAGGGGAAAAAAAAAAAGTTGTTTTGTCCTAGAATGCAAAAAAGACATTTTTTTTTTCCTTGCTGCAAATCACACAATTATTATATTGAGGTTACTGCATTACTCAAAGCAGAACACATAGATCAACTTTCATTTTGAGTTATATTTAAAATATTCAGGAGATTATTTTCAGTCTCTTCTTTCTTCTAAATACACCCTGGGGGAAACCTAAAGTAGACAGAATAAATCAAACTGAGACAACAATTATTTTCTTCTTTTAAAAATTTTATTATTTTTTACTCTGCTTCATTCAATGACTGGAATGAACAGAAGTAAGCTGTAAATTTGCACATCTTACTCTTGATATAAAAACATACATCACTTTTGATTACAATTCTGTACATTCCTCAGATGTTCAGAACTGAGCCTATTGTGTAAACCCCCACTGAGAAAAGGGCTTATTAGGAAGTATTTATCATTTTCCTGATTTATCGTTCATCTAATTAGGAGCTATTTATCATTTTTCAAAAACTAGGCATAGCTACTGAACCCTGAGAAAGTGTATTCCATTTCTAGCTTTACTCTAGCACAGTAATAAGCATACCTGCAACTGGGATTGAATTCCACTATCCTTATCTAGTCAAATAGACCCACTGTTGGGGGTCTCTTTGCTTGGGGGCAAGCAGATCCACTGACTGCAAAGAGACGTACAGGGGGGAAAAAAAAGTGCAAGACAACATAAGGGAAGATGAAAGGATCTCATCTTTGCAAAACCAATCTTCATTCTTATTTAAAGACACGTGCTTTTATAATACAATAGGCTTGATACACATCAACATCAAACCAACACCTAATCATATCCATACTTCATCTAGTAAATAAAAAGCAATAGAGAACACTCCAGTGGGCAACACGCCGTTCCTGGGCTGGGAAGTAAATCACACGGTGAGAAACTATCAAAGAAAACAACAAAAAAATTCCCAATGAGGCAACCCATGTGCCCTGCTCCCCGCAGTGTATTCCAGCACACTGAGAAGGGCTTGCCTTAAATATATAGAAAATTTGTGGTCAAGACCTGAATTTTGACATTCAAGGCTCTGAGCTGAAGCTAACCAGCCCCCCACTCTCAATGCTGTGAAAAAGAAATCTATGCTAAGAAATCTACTGCTGGCACAGGCAATGTATCCCTCCTTTCATCTCAATAGGGTTTTTTAACAGGAATTAAAAGTTGCAGTTCTTTAAAGGTTTTTATTCTGCTTTTAAAATAGATTACCACCAAAGAACTTTTCAGGGATACATATTTCTGGTCTCCGTAAGCACCTACAGAGACCTGCAACGAATTCATAAATTGCTTAGATTTTAAAAAATCTGAAATATTGTCCTGACAATACTTTAAATTATGTCCAAGCCAGCTTGCACTTGATTGATGGATTAATTGAAAGGCAGAAACACCTACGTAAGACTTAAAAATCATTAGTAACACCCAGTCAAGAACCATTCCTCTTTTCTCACTCCCATACAAAGGTGAACAGACATTAACTCACAACAAAGAAACTTATCATTTCTTTGCAAGAATAATGAATACAGTGAGTCAGAAAATACTCCCTGAGATAAATAAGTATCAATACCCAACACAAAAGTGTAACAGGGACCTTCTTGTCATTCTGAAAAAAAATAGTTGATTAATATGGCTGAAGAAACATCCATACAATAAAAGCAACGTAAATTCACACAGAAAATCCTGCAGCTTTAAATAGTGAAGAGCTTATAATTAGCCAAAAAGAGATTTTTAGTACTCCCTTTTGGAGTAAACTGCTGTAGGATCACTGAAACAACCGGGACAGTACTCATCTAAACTATTGGGTGGTAATTCCCTTGGAATTTGATTTGTGGAAGGAATAGAAAAGGATGAGAGAGAAAAATCTTCCCCCATCCTCGCTGATGAACTTTAAGATAAAGGCCAGGTATGTTTTCATCTCAACCTACAAATTTTCGCCACGCAACAGCACACGTTTCATGTTCCCGACATCAGAAGCACCCGGTTTTCTCTGCCCCTTTCCAGTCTCTGTTTACCACCACCGCTGTGATCCCTGTTAGAGCAGCCAGAGGGTCCTGATGCATTTCCAGCCCCTGCCTGCCTTTCCTATTTTACTGTATTCATTACCTGTGAAATAAATGAGCAGCCACCATCCATGCCCTCAGAGGAGATTTTCCTTGATGATAATTACACAGCTCCGTGAGATGTAAAATCACAGTTTTTAACCACGAGGTGGGAAAGACGACAGGTTGGCCCGAACTGTGTGCTAGTCATTACAAAACTTACACACACCGGCAGGAAACTGCTCTTCTGTTGCTAGCAGGACTTACAGGAATTTCTGGTGGGTTTCTTTTCCGAGCACGGAAAGCTAAAGTGAAATGACAGTATTCTAGGCACTGTTATTCTGTTATCCTAAGGAACGTTAATGCCACGTTTACCAGGAAGTGTGTTTTCCCAGCAGGACACGGATCTTTCAGGGCAGAAAGATTTTTATATGAGACTAAAAATTGCCAGGTGACAGATGACAGCCTTGCTCATTTAAATCACTGGAGAAGCCTTGTGAACTATTCCAACACAACCAGGAGAGATACAGAAAGGAAACTCACATAGATACTTTGATCCTATCCCTCCACAATAAAGAAAGAGAAATTTTATTTTATTCCTCAGCTCCTGGCTACAATCCACACTGCTGGCGTCCCGCTGGGCTTCTGTCTCCAGCACAGGGATACCTGGGAACCAGCCCTGGGGCTGAATGTAACAACAGACATTATCTTTCTTTTTAATAGTACTGTATTTTTCTATTGTTGTTACAATTTTGGCTGAAATGGTAAATTGGTAATGTCTACTTCCTTCTTCTGCGAAACTGTCTTTCATACAAAAAATCACAACATACCGTAATCTATTAATCTGTCAACAAGCTAGACTACTGAATTATTAGAGATAGACAAAAGATGTGTTATTAATATATTTTTTTAAGTTAATAACAAACTGTTTTATTTGCCGTAGCATGTTCACACATGTCATAAGAGGAAGTCAGCACATGATTAAAAATATTTCATGGATATGAAATTCCTTTGGGAATTTTAACGCTATCACAAAAAAGGACAAACTCCAAAATATTTTTGTACAACAATAAACAATTTACTTAAGTTAATGTCCTTAACTCATAGCAAAAACTGTACCATATACAAAAGGATGTGACCTTAGATTTAAAAGTTTGACTTTTTTTCCTCCTAATATAAAATCCTAAGAGTACTGATGGAAATAATAATTTTTTTTGTCCAATAGAAGGAACATCTAAGTTCTTTTCAAAAAAGAAATAATTCTTGAGTTTCAAAGCATTCCCTATTTCTTGATCCTCAGTGTCTCAATCAAAAAACTACAGAAACACCAGATTGTGCCACGGATGTACGACAATTTCTAGTACCCCTAACAATTTGAAACGAGGAATCGTAACTCGAATACATACATGCCTTGCAAAGATTTTTCCATTAATCTATGGGAAGCCATAAAAACAGCATTTCTGTCACAATCAAAATGAAAAATACGACATGCCATCTTTCCATGCCCTACTTGCGTGGGATACTGCAACTTCTGTGAAACCAGGCGACCCCTGCTTACAGCCCAGCCATGGTGCATGCTCCTTACTTAAGTCTGAAGTCGAGGTGTGTCCTGAAGGCTACAGAGGAAGCAGCAACCTAAATAAATACCTTTCAAGTTTCCACAAAAGGAAATGAAGTAAAACGAGGTGGAAAACCAGTGAGTGAGCCCAGTCTACGGTGACCTGTCCTGCCTACAAGGCTGTTCTTCATACGCTGCTACAGTCAGCGGCACAGTCTAGTCCTCACTGTCCCAGCCAAGGAAAATTCTTCAGCTCTGCTGAGAGCCCCCAAGAATCCTCTTGTGGCTTGTAAAATGTTTTTTCACATACTTGCTCAGTGTTTGTAAAGAGGTCAAACTGACCGTTAGATCTGAGGACAACGTTGCATCATATGAACTAAATACAACCGTGCTGAAAAAAAAATAAATCCACCGCTTTCTCTGACCCCAGCTAGGGAGCTCTGGGTGGCCGTAGAGTGATGGAGAAGAAAATGTAAACATGACAGCTCAGAAACGGGCTCACGAGTGTAAATATGAAATGAAAGAAGGAAAAGCACAACTTCCTACTTTGTAAGGCTACAGAGAGACATTGAAAAGTCAAGGTATAGTTGGCATGAAGGTTTTCAAATATAAGTAACATGACTCAATCTTATTTGGAGCACAAATTTCATATTTTATGGAAAACAAACTACAATGCCACACATTTTTAACTCCATTTAGAGAGGTTTTTACTTCATCAGGTGATAGTTAATGTTTCTATTCAACCTCAATCAAGTATTTGGATAACGAGAGCCACACAGCAGCAAGACAATCTATTTCTTTCCAATTCTGGAGTCATTTGGTACTTGTTTGTGCAGCTATGCTAACAGCACTGGCAGCAGACTGTCGTGCATCACTTCCCAAACCAGCACTGCCAATGCAGCCAAAGCCAAGTGTTTTCCAGCCCATGCTATTGCAGTACTGAGCCCCTCCAAGAAGGGCTGGATTGTACCGAACTGGGTGGGATGATGGTCCTCTGGAGATGACAGTGAGCTGGACAAGTCTGCTGGGACACCAGTGGCAGGCTGCAGAGTGAGCAATGGGCACTTCAGGAAGAAGCTACATGACATGGCAGAGCTGATCTAGCAAACCAAAACGTGGGTTTCTGCCTCCAAAACGACCCCCTGCACCAGCTGTGATTGCCCCTTCACTCCTGTGCAGGCTCTGTCAACTCAAAAAGCAACAGAAACCCTTTTTTTTCCCTCTGTTGCCTTCTGGTCTTCTACCAGAAGAGTGAACAACGCGGAGCTTGGTCACAGAAATGCCGCGATGCCACCCCAGCACCTCTGTACTCCAGCTGCGCAGGGCACATCCCCCTTGGAGTGACGCAGGCCACATTTAATGACTTCAGTCACCACATTTGCTTCTTTTAGTCATTTTGTTAACGCAGTCATTGGGAAACAGTCACCTGAGCACATGGCTGTTTCAGCCCAGCCCTGACTGTCTGGCCACCACCACAAGAGCCATCCACGCTCCCAGCATCATCTGCTGTGGCACCATGAAATCCATGGATCCCGGGGACTTCTCTCTCTTTAGCTACCTGGCAGACCTCGTGTAGTTACTGACAACACAGCAGAGGTGGGCCTCGCGTTTCATCCTGAAGAGGATCTCAACTGCTGCGACAGAGAAGACTACAGCTATGAGAGACATGCCCTGAGGCTAATCCTCTGGTGGGTCCAAGCAACAGATTTTTGTCTGCCCTGTGAAGACAGATGCTACAGCAGATGGAGGCCAGTGACAGGATTTTGGGGTCCAGAGCACAAAAGAGGGAAGCACCTGGGGCACCAAACAGCTTGGGCTGTGCTCCCCAAAGATAAACTCTTCTAGCTGGCTTTAACCATTGCTTTCCTGCTTAAAGGTCAAGAGGTATGTTGCTTTATCTTCAACACGATACATTTGAAAGCTGAGCTAAGGTTTGCATTTTAAAACTAGTTTTCAGTCACAGATAATATTCCTTTCAACTCTTTCTCTTCTGAATGTTTTTGTACAGCTCTTGAAAGGCTGCGCAGACATTTCATACCTTTGCAGGCATTCAAGTTCCTTTCCTCCACATATTTGTCAGGAGTTGAAATATGTTTTTTTTTTTTTAAAAATAAATCCTTGATCTCTTTAATTCCCAGAAAACCCTCATTATCATTTCTTCAGCAAACTGTTCTTTGCCTTCAGCTAAATCATGTATTTGATAAAAAGGAGCAGCAAAAGCAACTGAAGAATGGAGAGCCCTCTCATGACCCATACTTCTGTAAGGCCCAGTGCACTGCTAGAGAAGGAGACGGTAACAGCCTACGCAGGAGATCAGAAGAATATCCTTCAGAAAGCTTCAGGGACTCCTAGCAGCAGCAATGCAAAAGCACCCTGTAGAGCCGTTTGATTCAAGCTGCTGTCTTCCAGCCATCTTATTTAAAGGTTAGTTCAAAACAGAAGCTAACCTGTAAAACAAAGCAATGTGCTCTTATAAATGTGTTGGGCTTTTTGCCCCCTCAAATAAATTTTCACCACTTATTATCTGGAAACATACTCTCTTCCCTTCTCCTCTTTTCCCATGTTTCAGATGCTTCCTACAACCTCTGCTTCTGTCAGCAAATCATTAGTCAGCCGCTCACTCTGACACGTGGGGGTGTTTACCTACGAGCTACAATAAAGTCCCTCTCTTGCGGATGACCGGCTTTCCGCAGGCAAACAGCAGTCCTGGGGACCCAGGGGCAGTGGCAGCGCGCTGCCAGTAGCCAGGGGCTACAACCCGGCATCTTGCAGAAAGTTGCTGCGAAACGAGGACAACTGGATCCTGCTATGTTTTCCTGGTTATTCACTGGGCTATTTTTGAAAGGACTCTTACGAAAAGTTAGCATATACAGTTGTTCTGGAGAAACAACAGACATCTATGGATGGAGGCAACGTTCAAGTGCCCGCAATTCTGCTCTTCTCCGTATCAGCCATCTAGCGAGGCTACTGCAAACCAAAAGGCTCCAAAGACATTTTGTTCCCTCTCTGAGAGCGAGCTTCCTCTCTGGCATTACTGGTGTGGGCAGCAAGTCACACCAATATGTTGGCTTCAAGCCAGTCAACCATGTGTACAAACAAAAAAAATATTAAAAAAGTGGGGAACATAAAGGTGTCTGCTTTTAAAAAAAAAAACAACTTTCTTTAAATAAAAATGCACTTTAGAAGCTTGAAAAAACCCTAGTTCTCCAATGTTTGATATGAATAAAATTAAAGGAAAATAAGCATTTTTTTGTTCATTCTCTAGCATGGCACTCTCTCATGAGCAGGACTGATACACTCTCCTGTTTGGAGTCTCCAGCTCAGAGACCGGATGGATGGAGAAGGCAGTCCAGAGAGCTCCCCTTACCTCCAGGCAGGGAGAAGTCCACCAGCCATCTTGAGGAAAGGTGGAGGGAGCTGCCTGCAAGTGCTTAGTTGACTTGAAAAAATAAAATTTGAAAGTATTTCTGGTACTTAGGATAAAACCTTGGAAAGCCTGGAAATAGTTTGGTTTTGGGTTTTTTTCAGTTTCATGTCCAGGGAATGAGTTTTCAGCAACTAACAGGTTTACATAAAAACTGAACTCTGTACCCAAAACAGCATCCAAACTTAAAGGTTTGAGTAGATACATCTGCTGTTACCTATGTGTAGTATGACTGCTGCTCTCACAGACAAAAATGGCTTTAACCTAGACAACTTGTATGGTCAGGTCACCTCCTTGCTGCCCCATATCTTTGGGGTGTGCAAAGCATACCATCCCAAGGCACCACTGAGCAGCAGCAATGCCGTAACTCCCCATGGCATTCTGCTAAGCCTTCCTCTGCTATGGTTACAAGGACAGCTTATACTAAATATTTCTATTTCACAGGCTCCATGGTAGCACATTAATGCTGCATTTGACAGAGGGGATGGGAAGCTTATAGAACCCTTGCCAACTACTGATGACTTGAGATCAACCCTAAATATCAGTAGAGATAGTATAAAACGGAATATATACACCTTCTATTCCTCTCCTCAAAGCTTGATACTTTTCCCAAGTAACTGCATTGGTAGCCTAGACATTTATACTTGCAAGTTAATGAAACTTCACTTTGTTTCATAGTATCAGATATTTTTTCTTTCATTAAAAAAGCCTGTACAGTAAGAGTAAAACTATTCAAGAGAAAATTTTATTATGAAAATCTGGAGAAAAAGATAAAAGTATTTTCAAGTGTTAGGACATGAAGGCTGGTTCAGTTAAGTCTTCTTTTAATTGTGCTCTAATGAGGAAACTTGACTTTTAAAGCTAGCCTAGGGTAACCTATGGCTTGCTTAGATTCAGTATACACTGTCTTTACATCAGCTTAGATGTCCTTGATGTATATGTGTGTGTGTGCGTGCATGTGCGCGCCTGTGTGTAGAGGATAATTCTGGGTTTTCTTTGAATTGACTTTCCACTTTTTTTCTGGCAAAATACATGTTTTTCATTTTTTTTCCCCAGACCACATAAGCAAATAGGCTGCCAAGTTTCATTCCCACTTTTTTCTTTTTGACAAACTCTTTTGGCTGGGCTAATTTGCCTGGTTTTTCTGCCAACAATGTATTCAGCTCTTCTTCCTGGCATCTTAGCAAGTGAAGCAGCAGCTAACAAAACAGCATCTTCTGCTAACTGCCTACATTTTCATTCAGTGTAGGCATAAATTACTCATTCATATACAAACTTTTGCCAGTATTAACACAGCAGAGGTGACGAACAATGCTACTATTTAGATGTGACAAACATTAAACACATTTGCAGATCCCAATTTTCTAAATTATAAAGATGTACAACATCGAGAAAATATGTAGGTGGTTATATTTCTCTCTGCTATCAGAAATCACATTAGTATGTTGTCAAAGACCAGTTTTACCAATTGGAACGGACACACTTCATAGTTGTAAGTAGGCACCTTCTCATATCTTTCTTTTCCATCGCTTTTGTACTTTTCACCTCAAACCATCTTAGTATGGGAAATATATGAAAAAAATAGAAAGAAATTATGCCAAGAAAAGGGAGAGCATCACCCAGCTGGAAGAAGTGTATAAGCATTAAATAACCATCCTGTTACAGAGGACACAGATCCAGGGAAGACCAAAAATACAGACCATTATACTGCAATCAAGGATGAATCTCAGTGGCAACTAACAGCAGGGAGACAGTATATCTTTTAATTCTGTTTACTAACAACACCTCAGTCTGCTCGGATGATGACCCTTAATAAAGTCAATTAGGGACAGCACATATTCAATTCTGTAAATGCTGAGCAGGAAATACTCCCCACCCCAAGGATATCTCAGCCCTCCCTAATGCACCGCTTCTGGACCCCAGTCAACAGATACCTGTGAGAAAAGCAGCAAGTCAACAGATACATCCAGCAATTTAATGCTCACAAAAGGTAGTTCTGGAGCACAGATAAAGTTGTTCTTCAACAGATGACAGCCTCAGCCTGAAGCTGACTATGAGGCTGAAGTCAGGGGGCTGGAAGTGGACAGAGATGCAGCTGGTGGGTGAGGGTCCTCCTGGCAGGGTGGTCTCACCATACCTACCTGGCGAAGCGGCGCAGCCCTGGCTGCTGCCTGTCCCGGCAAGAAAGGCTGCTACACAACACCCAGGGCATCGAGAGGCATTTTAGTCCATCCTTTGCTAAGGGAGAACCAAGCTTATCTAAACTAGGGCTGTGCGCGCCTGAATCTGTTCATAAAAATGTTCATATCTGACAATTTGTATCAGTGTTTTACTGCTACTACTTGTCAGAAAACCTTTACTAGTATCTGATACAAACCCACCTTAATGTAATTTAAGGAAACTCCTTTTTGTCTTAATCTTGATGAACACAAGGAATAACTGCAGGGCATCTGCTTCACAGGACATTTTTATTCCTCTGCAGATTTACACTTCCCTAAAGTTTTTCCCTTTTAAGACCTTCTTCTGGACTCTGTTCAATTTCTTAGAAGTCCCAAAACGAAACACTTTTTAACTTAAGTGTTTTCAGCTCTAAGTAAAGCAGAAAAGACCCCATCAGTGCCTTACATAAGTTCTCAGCTGAACAACAGCATGCTATGGAGGGAATTAAGGAATATTTTCATGTCTCTGGCTCCTGGAACCCAACATCATCTGTTTGACTTGAAATGTTGGATCCCAGAAACTATTTGTGCTACACATTTTTTAAAAACCAAATTGGAAAAGACACAGAGGAAACCATCATATAACACTGCAGATCATCACCTCTCTAATAAAGCACTCTGTGAATGTTAAAAAGCCTCTCTGTCCAGCCAAGCACATTATGACACTAAGACTCGGTGTGTCCTGGATTGAGAGCAAGTCCTGCTCACAACTGAGCAGTGATACACATTACAGATTGCTCAGAATTTAAAATCAAGTCACAAAAAATACCACAGGAGATCTGGGATGCTTTCACATACAGAAAAGGGTCCTCAAGAGGGTGTAAGGAAAGCAAAAAAAAAAAAAAAGTGACAAAGACGCTTTAGAAAAAATAGATAAAATGAACAGAGGACTTGCAGAACCAAGTAGTATTAGAAGACACTGTAATGAACAACACAACCATCAAGGGCAAAAATCAACATCAGCAGAGAAAGATGTGGCTCTCTAACTCTCAACAGGTCTTTGATTCAGTCACTAAAGATGTGATAAATGCAGTCCTGTGTTCCTGAACTCTCAGGGGGGAAAAATAGAGGACAGGCTGATAAAGGATAGGAAGCTAAGACCAGGAATAAAATGGCAGGTTTTCTTAGTGAAACGGGACACTGAGTACGGTCGCACAGCATCTGTGCTGAGACATCTCTTGTGCGTAACAAAGAAAGGTTAACAGTGAAGTAGCAGATTTTTCAGGTAATATTAGTGAGAGCAGATAAAAAATCTGACCTGAAGGAGTTATAGAAGGACCCTATAATGCTGACTAGGCAATAAAACGCTGGAAGAAATTTAGTGCTGGTAAATGCATAGGTCCTTGCAATAGGATACTTTGACTGACAAAGGTGTAACTGGGCTTAAGAAAATCCCCAAAAGAATAATTAAAAAAAGAAAATAAAAAAAGATATATTAATAAAAGAAAGGTCTATCAAGGGCTATTAAACTCAGATACGGAAGCAATGTTTGGCTCAGGAAATTGGTAAGCTGAAGAAGGTCAGAAGCTGGGACGACACAGGGGAAGCAACCCTTTAGCCTCTCCCCAGCTTCTACCATCTTCCCCAGCTGGGCTGGATGGTGCCCGTGTCTTGAGAAGGGCTTAATGCAGAAAGTTCACACCTTTACATGTGACACAATGTCATTTGCACAGATATCATGGGATTGAAATGTTTCAAAATAATACTTTGTTGCTACAATACAGGAAAGTGTATTTTAATAATTAGAAATTTCTGTATTTCACATTTTTTTTCACATTTTCTTTCCCAGGTCAAATGTTCTCATTCCTTTAAAGCCTGACTGCATGCACAGAAATTATGCTCAGCAGATTTTTACCCCAAACCTCAAAAACACATAGACTAACAGAAACACATTTAATGTCTATGAATGCCACAACATCTTGAAGCTAGCATTGCACTGTTTTTAGTAGAGGTCCACAACAATTAGTTTTAAGAGTACAAAAGTATGAAAGAGGTTTATTAAAACTGATATCAGAGTTCTGAATGTTAACGATGTCATCAGAGAGAAGCAATCCATGAGCCAAAAGGAAATGAGTTTCATTGGCCATGAGTATTAAATATTATTCCTCTCATCCATCCCATCAAGACAGAGGCAAAACAAACCAGAAAGATCATTCAATTTGCATATATTTTGACAGAACTTCACGTGACAAGAATTAGGGAGAAAAATGCCTTTTTTTCCCAATATAAATCTTCAGAAATGAAAGAGATATACATGGAGAAGGGAAGATATGCCACAGTAAATATAAAAAAAAATATTGCAGCCTTCAGGAAAGCAGTATTTCTTCTAATTATTAAGCTCCTCTCACGTGCGGATGTAGCAAAATTTTCAGTCAAAAAAAAATGAAACTGGCTAGCTGATGCATCTTTCAACATACTGCTCAGTTATAGCTTAGACTATCTGCTGTCATGAATTCCAGTGATACAATTTCCTTTCACTGATGCTAAAGGGAGAGGGACTGTATCCAACAGCTTGTGAGGTGCACCTGAAATAATCCAGTCGCATTAGGTACGCTGCCTAACAAAAACGAGAAAGAAACCTGCTGCTGACCTCTCTGTTAAAAAAAGAGAAAATATTTGATGATCATCAAACAGTACAGGTTATAAATTTCTTCGGGTTTGCCCATTTTTTTAAGTTAGATGATAAATCTTAAAAGCACAGTACTGACTTTTACGAAAAAATAACCAGCTTCCTCAGAGCAGCCAGGTCTGAATGTCTTATGTCCCCTCGACCTACCACATTTGTAGTGGCACTTCACCACAAAGCTCTTGAATGGTGAGAAAAGAGCTAGAAGTGTGAGTTGTGTGCTAATTCTGCTTTCCTATCAGTCTCCTGTCCAGCACCAACTGACTTTGAATCTCTCCCTTCATCTCTCAGGGCTGAAATGCAAAAGGAGCTGCAGAGCACAGAAAACCACGCCGCCACTGCTGCGTGCGGCTTCCCCGCTGCTGCAGCCGGGGGTGGTTTCCGCTCTGGTGCCCCTATCTAATTTCCCTAGTTATAATCTTCCCCCTGCTGAACAGCTCTAACGCTTTTCTGGAAAATTACTAATGCTTTGCATCATTCGTAGCGCTGCCATTCCGAATAGCAGCCACAAAATGGAACAAACATATTGATTCCACTTTTCAGTTTGACAAGACTATTGCTGCATCGATAACTCTGAGTATTTAAAACCTCCTAAAATTACAAGGTTCAGATGAATAATTAATGTTCCTATTTGCCTTTTTTCTAAATTTTTGAACCTTGAGTCATCTGCTGAAGTTCTTTTCTACAACTATGAAAAACAAAACCATGCTCCCCGCGCCCCCCATCTCTCAAATCCCCTCATCTCAGGTGCTATGGCTTCAAAAAGCACAGCAAGTAACAAGATCAATTATATAATCATGGAGGTTAATAACTCTGCTAGAAGAAAGGGAAAAGTGTAAAATCTGCTTTTTTTTCTTCCTATTTATAAAAGACATCACCTCTTTGGATTACATTCTGAAGAAATTCTGGGTTTTTTTCTCCTTCAACCACTGATGAACACTTTTGTTTTTTTCTTTTAAAGAAAAAAGAAAATTAATTTCTTAAAAAAACCCCACCAAAACATCACATTTAGCAATTCATGTTCACTATGGAAAAATTTCTATTTGCTACCGGTTAGTGGATTTTTCCCCAAGAAAAAGGAAAAGGAAATTACTCTTGACAAGCTCAGTTATGAATAGTGACTGGCTTTGCTTGGATTAGAGTTCATAGGAAAAAGTGGTGTTCAAGGTAACCTGACTAGACTGTGTTTCAGTAATTCACTGAGCAGTAGGCAGCTTTGCTGAAACAATGGCAGTTCATTTTTCAGAGTCCAGAACAACAAATAATTAGCCAAACGCTCCTTGTTAGGTTATTTTTTGTTTTGTTTTTGATTTTATGTAAAGCAGCTATAGTTAGAAGGGATATAGGAGCTTTGAAAATACTAGTCAACAAGGAAAAAAGAAAAAAGTAATGCTTAGAATAAAAATCAGAAAAAGTCAACGCTGCTTTTACTTGAAAGGAGGATTTCCCTACCTCGTTCATGGGCAACCTATTTTCTCACCTGACACAGAAGGTCTACTGCTTATTCTGAAAGATGGAATCACCTTTTCATTCAAGACAGGCCCCAACTGCCCCCATGATAGCTCATGACCATGCAGCATCATCAGCCAACTGGAGAGGGATGTGTGTATTTTTGAATAAGGTTATTCCGCTTTAAATAGTCATCTTAAGGGGGAAAAAAGCGTATTTGAAACAGCTGACACCTGTTTCTTGTTTTCTCTCATTTCTTTCTTTAAATAAGGTGGAATTATAAGAAAGAAAAAAAATTAGTTCCTGGCAGCAATATCCTTCCTTACTTGACTGACTATAAGGAAACAATGGCCAAATGCCTCTAACCCCAGCTCAATGTCAACAAAATACAGGTTTGCAGTTTGTCATAGTCTTCCCCTACATTTTCTTCTGGCAGCATCACCTCACCGTTATAAAAAACTAGTTTTATTTTTTTCTTTTGAATTCAAGCAAAATCCACCACAAAAAGGCTGAAGGAATCATAGCTTTCTGAAGGACTTGCTGTGACCGTCAGTATCTCTCAGATGCCTGGATTTATTTCCATTGGTTTTCCCTTTCATTAAGGTGCCAAGATGCCTTAGAGCATGTGGTTTGAATCCATCCTCATCTCAGGGCACAGAGGCCATTAGTCTTCCCAAAGACTGCAGTGAGCAGCAAAACTTGCCAACTGCTCTTTTGACTGCAATTATCAGTCTGGCAAAGGCGGCAATCTGTCGCCTCATTGTCTGATATCCCTTCAGGAAAAAAATGAGAGGGAAGGACACCTAATGCAAGTCTGGAGCCTCCATGCTAAAAAAGTTCATTTAACTGAAGGTATTAGTATGCTGATAACCTCATAACATCTGTTACGCTCTTCCAAAAAAAACCCCACCAAAATCTAAGGAAAAAAAAAAAAAGAAGAAAAAGAAAAATACTATTGCCACAGATGTTTATGCCAATATGGAAAAACTGGTTTCTGGAATATGTGACACCTGAAGAGCAGTCCTGTGGGAAAGCACACCAGCCACTTGCCAGTTAGAAACAAGCAATCGGAGAGAACATCCCAATCCAGTTGCCAACACAAACCTATGGCATTTGGTTGTTGTTTTGTAGAAACACAAATGCACATTTCTACACCACAGGAGCATACTGAAGCAAACAGAGCAAGACTAGACAACCAGCACCTGCATTTTGGTGAAACTATTCCCCAGTTCAGATCTGTTCATCCTGTAATGAGATAGAAACAAAACCTAAATTCATACCTTGGTGCTTCATTTTCACTACCGTACAAAGAGTTCTTTCCTTTATTTGGGTGCATTTAGTCAGTCAAGAATTATAGTCAATTTTTTTTTTAAATGCAGAGACACCACTCAGCATGCAATGAGTTGTGTTCACAGTATTGTAAAAGCAAGACCCTTACAATTTAAATATTTTTCATTACATTTACTTACTACTAACACTACATAGTTTTCATTCAACAAAGCAGGATGCTGATGCCTGACACTGCAGAGCAACCCATGCCTGTTCTTCTCTGCTCATGAGAGACACAGAGAGGGCTGACCACAGCAATGCACGGGGAGGTGTCTCTTGCACAGGGAAATGCTCCCTGTCCTCAGAGTTTCCAGTGGGACACTCAGGGTAAAGATTGCATGCTCTAAAATTGGAAGTGTTTCTCTGAGAGGACAAGTGAGTCTGAAGAGTGGCTACAAGATGCTCTCAAATCTCACATGGAAAGATTTTTATTGTTGCATCAGACATTACTGCTGTGATTGTTGACATTAGTCCTTTTAATTCAAGTAGCCTTTCTTTTTTTTTTTGTCCCTTCCTCCACTTAATTAGAAAGACCCAAAGATATTGCAACACCATCCTGGTGATCCCTGCACTTAGGATGTGGATTTGAGACTTCTCCTTAAATTCCAACCAGCAGCTCCCCCTCTCCTCTCTTCCATCTCCTTCTTGTTCTTCTTGCTCCTAAGTTCACACGATACCCTAATTTGAAAGATTACACTGTCAAACTAAGCAGGGCTGGCATCTTTTCCATGGCGCTCCAGATTGTTCTTCATTGAGAAGCCAAACAGACAGTACTTGATAGGGGCTTGCCTCAGCAGATCTATTGATCACAGGCAACGGTAGTTTTATTTATAGCCTGGGCAGACAACAGTGCATCAACACCTGAAAGAACCCTGGGCAGTGACCCTTCAGCACCAGTACCTGCTGGGAGGGCGCGTGCTGAGGCAGCTGAGACACCGTGCAGGTGCTGGGGAAGGCAGAAGGCAAGAAGTTGTGGAGGCTTGGCAGGCTCTGCCCAGTGGGCATCTCCCCAGTGTGTGCACCCCACCTGTGTCCCATGAGACGGGTGTTCAGGCACCCCATGTGCGCCCCAGCTCCAGGGACGTGAGCCTGGGTGCTGACCAGAAAGGAGCACCCTGTGCTCCAACAGACCCTGGGGTCCATGCAAGCTGGGACAAGGACCAGGCACAGGATTTTACTCTGTAGCCTGGAACAAACCCTAGAGACTCCAGAAGAACTAGGATAAACTAAGTCTTGAGTATGCCTGGGCACTGAACATCCCTTTTTTCTGAAACATGCCATCTCCACATTCATGTGGTTTCAACATAAACTACTTGAGAGTCTTAAAAACACAGAATTCACAAGTGTGATCCAGTCATTCTGCAGTCAACAGAAGAGTCCACACCACCACCAAAAATTACACGATAGGAAAATATTTTGTGGACGACAAACACCTAAAGCCCAGGATAGCCTTGGGTGCTTTTATAAAAACATAGCCATCCCTCACCATGTCAGTCGTGTGCCACGGGCAGCTGGTTCTCCTAAGTCCACCACCCTAATCCTCCCTGCCATCCACCACCTCAGAGCTGCAGCTTTGCTTTAGCTAACAAGTTTTAGAGATCAGGATTTCAGTTTATTTCGCTTTGCTGGCAGTGCTGACAGCCAGAAAACTCATGCATGAGCCACAAAAAGAAAAGAGGAAGGAGAATGACAGACCAAGAATAAAACGGGCAAATGTTTTATTCTCATGGTTGTTGGTTCCTGCAGGTTTTGATACCTACAGAGTGAAGTGAATGTCTGACTGCTTGCTATCATGCCGCAGCCTGAACGCGTTCAATATATTGGCAGTAAGGGGAGGGCTGCCTCTCTCTGCCCTCCCTCTGTCAAGAGGACCGAAAGGTTCTGCAGTTTCCTTCCCCATCACACTGCCAATAAAGGAGTTCTCATTTAAGGTGGTCAGAGCATAAAGCAACCAGGAAAAGGAAGCAGGTCTGCTCCTAGCAAGGAGTGTACTTAGGAGGGTATTTGGTAAGCTTTTCTAGGGAAGGCTACCATGATTTCATTTGACAAGACTTCGAAACATTTTTAAAACATGAATACAATACCAAGCATTTCAAAAAGTCAGACTTCTACTTCTAAATACACTCACACACACATACATGTATGATTGCATTATATTTTTAAAACAGACTATTTGCTGGTCAATGCCTTATCTGTGTTATTTAGGCCATGTATAAAATGTAACTTTAAAATAATTAATTTTAGAATTTATACTAACAGAAATGGAAATTGAAGGCATTCTTTTCTTCTGTATGATAAAACATTGCAGTTCTAAAAATCATCCTATTCCAACTTTAGACAAACAAAATGTCAATCAATAATTAGTTTTACTTGATGACTACTAAAGACAACTCTCCAGCTTCACAACGCACAAAATGTACTAGGCACTGAAGATAACACTCACATCACACACAGATTCACCTGCAATGGTTACTTGCCAGCTAATTATTGTTAAATCATCACTTACTGGGAACCATTTAAGCTTCTCCTTAGATGTGTCTTCCTGTTGCTTTCACATTAACAACATACATGAGAACTGAAGGCGCAAATACTCAAATCGAGACTTACAAAAATTATCAAACCACCTGAAACTCATCCATACCGAAACCACTGTACATCAAAACCAAGAGACTTCTACATTCTGGAAAGCATACACTGAAAAAAAATGTTTAAACCCACTATCTTCAGGATTTTCACATCTTCTGTTTTGGTACCTTTACTATTACCGGCGCTCAATGTGAACTCGTAGATGCTTTTCATACTTTAAATGTATCTTCATATCTTAGCCTTTTAAGATAAATTTGAGAACAGTCATGACAGTGTTAACACTAAGAGCTTCAGCATCAGTTTGGGAATTACAAAAATTCATTTGATTGGCAGAGTTGTGAGACAACAAAATGTCACTATGGCATAAACCCAAGAACACTCAAATGCTTTAAAAGTCAAGATACAATACATTCAACTGGAGATGTCTATAATGGTACCTATCTTATATAAACCACCAAGTAGCAGAATTCATTTGCAAGCATTCAATTACAAAGTTTGCTTTTGAGTTACCTAGAGCAGTCACTAATTTCAGAAAATCAGCATGGGCTATGAGGACCATCTACTGTACGCAGAAGACCCTTTTCTGGGTACCCCCGAGTTGCTGGCAATGTACTTATCAGAGATTTTCTAATGAAGAGATCTTGCCTTGGTAATTAATAGCTTTTGAGGGCTACATAGTTACTCTTTTTAAATAGAGTAGAATAAACTATTTCAGTTGGAAGAGACCTACAAGGATGTCCAACTGTCTGACCAGTTCAGGGCTGACCAAGACTGAAAGCAAGTTATTAAGGACATTGTCCAAGTGCCTCTTAAACACTGACAGGCTTGGGGCATTGACCACCTCTCTAGGAAGCCTGTTCGAGGGTTTGATCACCCACTCTGTAAAGAAACGTTTCCTAAAATATTTCCTTTCTGAATACATACAAACTGTTATCCACAGCAATGTCTCATAAGGACTTCCACAGCTTAATTACATGTTGTTCAAACCATGGCAGTTTTCCATTCCTTCCTGGATCTGGCAACTGCCCATTCCAGTTGGGATCTTCTAGGTCTCGCACCGAAACAGCCCACAACAATCATCCTTCATGCAACATTTCCATGCCTCCTGGAAATTTGTCTTCTTGTATCCTTTCCCTTGTTTACTTCTACCTCATCTGAAGAGTTCCAATCTTCATCATTCCTCAAATGGAAATCATTCCATCCTTTCATTGTTGCTCCTATCCATTTCTGAGTATTTTCCAGTTCTTCCAAACCCATTTTGGGAATAGGAGGTCACAAATGTCAAATGAAGGAAGTCTTATGCAGCCACATTGCAGATTTATACACAATAAGGTTCTCTGTTTTGTTCTCTATCGCTTTTGATTTGCCTTTTTTTGACTGCTACTCAGAACCGAGCTGATGCTAGGGTAGAACCATCCACCACACACACAAGATCTCATTCCTGACTGGTAACAGTCCGCTGAGAACCCATCGCTTTCTATGTGAAATAAGGATTATCCCTCCGCAAACCACATTCCTGCCTTCACTGAAGGAAAGGCTGGCTTTTATCCCTGGGCTACACAAGAATGCTCCTTTCTGTTCTTGCTTCAATCTCCAAAAATATAACACAGACATACCCTCTTCTCTTACACAGTTTATATGACCTTAGAAGGCAAGCATCAATATATTAGACTCTTTGTTCTACGTTTGGCATTTTCCACTTTACAAACAATAGCTTCCTATAGAGAAGCTGGAGAAAACTAGTTCCTCAGCCTACCACAACACGTAAAACCCAAAAAAGGACACAAAAGAGAACATCAAGATCTATGCTGTATTTGTGCTCTGAAAGGCACAAATAAAAAACTTGGCAAAGTCACCGTAAAAATGAAGATTCATCATTCTCAACTTACTTAATGCAGCTAGGTCCTTAAATAAAAGAACATAAATTACTATATATACACTAATGTCTTAAATACCATATACTGCTTATTGGTGGTACTAAGACCCTACAATAATGTTAGGTTTAAATAAGATTGTGGGTACTTAGTGCTTGGGACTCTTGCTACTTGGCTTCTGGTTTCTCGTGTAATTTCTTAACATTTGCAACAGCCAGAAATTTTCAGACCAGTACAACAGTGCATGAAGAAATACCTCACGTTTTTACATTCTGAAGTAAAATATTGTGGTTATCCTGTATCCTGCCTCCACGACAAGGAATGCAATACCAAATGGTAACATTAAAATAAAAGCATGGTATTAATAAAATCCAGATCTTTTTACCTTTGCTATTAATATAAGTATGTATTATGAATTACATGAAAGATTTTAATGCTGCAATCTTAAGCAATGGTATATTGCTTATTTACTGTGTGCAACTGACTCAGACTAGTAAATGAAAACAGATTAGGAAGGCACATTTCCTTGCTCTCGTGTAATTGCACGATGCTGCAATGTTTGGAATGCAAACTCCGCAGGGGAACATTAAAAAATATTGGTTTGTAAATTAAAATCACTGAAAAGTAAATGTCAGCCGTGAAAACATTTCCTTTAATATTACATTTTATAAGTTGTTCAGTCAGTCCCTCCTCCAGCTGAGGTCTGAATTATCGTTAACTTTGCGGTTCACTAAATTATTAATACAAAATGGGAGAATCTAAGGGAAAGATGGGGTTTTAGAGCATACACGGCAGATAAAGAGTTAGAAGAAGGGGCCAGAAATTTTGCTGTGAAGAGTTAATGTAGGAAAAGGGAACAGCTGGAGACTATTAAAAGCACTCATTAGAGGGAAGAAGCAGCAAACTGTTCTAACTAGGTCAGCTGACAGGTGGCTGTGCTTCAGCGGTGCCAGTGCACCCCAGTCCCAGGGACTGATGCTCCTGTGTGATCCTCGAACCAGACCTTCACCTGCACGGCTGCCTTGCGGCTCAGGACACGGTGTGGGGTGTCCAATGCCCAGTTCAAACCATCTCAGCACCGATATTTAACACAGGGAGCGAAGCGATTACTGTACGTGTGTGGGGTAAGTTAGGGAAAACACTGACGGTGCATAAAATGTTTAGTCTCTTAACTACAGCTCAGAACCCAGTAACTGAAAAATGTACTTTTTTATTTATATATTTAACTCCCTTATGTCTGGTATGTGCTGCACAGACATAGGCAAATCATTTTAACCTCTGTATGCCTCAGATTTCCTATCTGATAAATGTTAACCAAGTTCACCTGATCCTCCCCAAAAGGTCCAAGGTTCAATCAACAGACACATGTAGCCCCTTGTGAGGTCCTCAGCAGAAAAATCCCGTACAGAAATGAACCCTCTACTCCCCCCTCCACCAAACCTGCAGGCAGGCAACTCTCCTCTCCCACTGCCTTTTTTATACAGACACACACTCATGAGAGTGACAGTCAGGAGGTGGATGCATGGGCTCCATACCATCATCTCTCCTGGAGGCCATGTCCCTGGCAGACTGAAAAGCTTCAAGAAACGTACCTAAAGTCATGAAGGAGAAAGCTCAATGTGTTACTACTGATGACAATTCACAATACAATTAGCCATGGTTAAATAGTTCTGTTCCACCACTAGTTGGTGCAACTTACCTTGTCGTGGTGTGGTGGCTTGCGTGCCTTGTCGGGCCAGACTAAAATGTTGCACCCTGGCCCTCCAGGTTGGGGATTTTGTTTTGGGCTAACAACCCAATCATGTAAAAAACAAAATCTGTTACAGAAATTGCAACAACACTATCCCACCGGGTTCGGTGGCATAGTGTTGTTGCAGCCCTATGCTCCTCAAGGAGTAACAAGGACCAAACAACAACAAAGAGTTCTGTTATCCAGATAAAGACAGGAACTGAGGCAGCTAGCTGCTCTCGGAAAACCAATGTGATTGGGTAAAAGAGTATTTTTCATTGTAGATAGAAATTTGGGGACATAAATAATAACAATGGTCAAATGTATTTAGTGAATATTCTTATTTTAATGATAAACAATGTAGCTATTAAAGGAAATTCTCCAAATTCAGGAATACAAAAAATTGTTCTGTGAAGTTTAACTGTGCAGCTTTTTCTATAATTTTGTTGGAACTTTATGAAATAACCTAAACAACACTGGTTTAAATATTTACCAAGAAAAGCCAATCTTTGCTGCAGTAGAGGTCCCTATTGTAAGAAATTTGACTTGAAAGTTCCCTGATGTCTTTTCAATTTTCCTTCCCTTCTTTGCAGTAATCCTAACACACTTTTTACAAATATTTTAACATTTAATTTAAAAGACAAAAAGACAGATGCTCCTTTATGGGATTACTTGCATGAGTAATCTTTAGCATAACTGAGGCTGAATATTGTTAGAATATTTTTATTTTTAGCTGAGAAAAGCATATTTATTTTCAGAGATGAAGTTGAAAGACTATGCTGAGCCTGACAGAGATGCGGTGCAAACTTAACCACTAATTATAATGAAAATCTGAAGCATCCTATACGAAGGTGACAAGTCCTTAATTTACTGAATAATCCTTGTTACACAAAACCTCTCTCTTCTGATAAATTAGCTCACAGGTGTTTAGATCTTGTACTTGAATGGGTTAGGAGCCATGCTATTTGTGAGCCGAACAGAGATCAGAATCGCATATAACCAGATTTCCTGTAGTTCAGGCAACAATACACAGCCCACATCGCTTCACACACTCCTTCAGCCTCAGCCGTCTCAGATCAAAGTTTTAGCAAGTATTAAGGAAAGATGAAAAACCCACACATACCTTTTATATTTCATGTCTTACGCTGCAGTTGTAATAAATACTAGGTAGTTACTAACAAACCTTCTGGAAAAAACAATTTTAATACAAAGCTTTCCAATATTTATGGTAGTCCCTCTCTTTATCAGTAGTGCTTCCTACCTTCTGCAATTTCAAGCCTTAAACTAAATCATCTGGTGCATATTCTTCTTTTGCCTGGTACCAGCAGCACTCACAGCTGCACTGATAAGGGGTTACTTGCTTTATTGAAGAATATTTACTCTAAGAACTCTAGTTCAACCTGAAACACATTTACTACGATGGATTTAAACTAACTTTTGTGGATTTATCTCATCGTAGTAAAGACCTTGTGGTCTTACAGGACCACAAGGTAGGGAGACTCTTGCATGAGTGTGCTTGAGACTCGACCTGAGGTGCCCATCACGCTTTCAGACCATTAGTTCTCTGCCATATTGCACGGTAACGCGTTGCCACTATTCATCCCGCGGAGCTTGGAAGTGCTCTCTTGAGGTGACTGACAGTAACTCACTCCAGCAGAGGAAGAGCCGGGTCAGGGCAGGGAGCTGGCTGATCTGGGTGGAAAGTCTCACATTGCAGCAGCTGCCTCTGCCGTATCTGACTCATGAATAAAGGGCTTGTTTTCTATCCTGGCTTTCAATTAAATTTTGGTAAACACAGACATTTACCGAAACATTTAGAACAATTTATCTGACTCCTGAATGAATGGTTGTTTTCTCTGGAACAGAGTCAAAGCCTGAAGCTCTATTCAGAGAAAAGTTCAAATGATCAGTGAACAGAGGAAATTTCTGTCTCCGTTTCTGATCTTTGCCATGTCAGCAGTTCAGATTTTGAAAGTTAAAAAAACAGCACCCAAGGTACTACAAGACGTCAAATTTTTTTTTTTTTTTAAACTTTTTTTTTTTTCCCAACACCCTTTTCTTCTTAAGGATCAGAACTGAGCAGAGGGAATGTCTCCATTAAGGATATCACAACTCGATGGCCAAGTAGGAGTTCATCAGACACAAAACCTGAACTTAAAATGCTTTTCCTCCCTTAAGACTCCACCTTATAGAGGTGATGAGCTCCCATACTTTCACACTGCAGTTTGAGAGAAAATGCATGCTGCCCTCAGCTTTTCAAGGGAGAAGGCAAGTGCTGGCAGCTACTGACCAAGATACCGGGATGGCCTGGAAAGGTTGCCAGTTGCCCACACCATCTTCCAAGAGATGGGAAGCCATACACCATGCTTGACAAAAGCACAATTAGGCCCTAATACTCCAGTTTCAAAAGATGTATATTTTCCCCCAGGCAAACCTGTCTCTCCTGGTAAAAGGGAGGGTTTAAATCTACAGCTTCTCCAGTCCATTTTGTAAGTCTGTAACTGCGGTCAACACAAGGCTTCTCAGGCTCTTCAGCAATGAACTCAACACTGTGGAGCAATCGACAGTTTTGTATTTTCCTAGCTGTTGATCTGAGGCATGATGGAAGAAGAAAAGAAAAAGCCTCTCCTATCTTCCCTTCCACTTTCATGCATCTGCTCACAGTCAGGCACACCTCATCCCAAATGACTTGGGTTTAATACTGTGATCAATATAGAAACTATTTAATATGCCAAATCTGAGCTTATGCTTCAAATAGTGCCCTGTAGAAAAAGCAATGCTTTATGGTGAGCTTTCAGTTAAAAGAAAAAAAAAAACCAATTAGGGAAGAATTGCAAAAGGTATGAGCGCAGCATTCAGGCCACCATCGGCCCTGTGCTAAAGGGCCGCACTGGCTCATGCTCAGAGCTAAAACCAGCTGCTTACTTTCTTCACAGCCAGGTTGGGCAATTGATTTAGCAGACTTCTGAAGCTACCATTCCACAAAATCCATTACCTGAATTTTAAAATATATGGCAGGAGAGTTCCTTGCACCACTGAGGAAAAGATTAAAATGCAGTCATGCAATACTTACGTGGTTGGATAGAACAAGTCTTAAAAATGTTTAACATTCAGAATGAGTGGCTTTCGTTAAAATGAATTTCACTAGCGGGTTGCCTATACATTACTGTGACAGGAGCAACCGCCCTCTGAGCAGTGCAAGTGACAGCCAAAGTCTGCCAAGGAGGGATGGAGGACAGACTCCAAAAACGTCTCCAGGATTCTAACACTGAATTACCAACAGAGAAGATCAAAATGAAAAAGCAAAAATAGTTTTTATAAAGGATGCTGATGGTGCCTCAGACTGACAAACTGCCTTTTGAACACAATGACTACTGACCTCCAACAGCCACTTTTTATTTCTTTTCATTACAGCTTTTGTAGTGATCTGTGTATGTGTACATATGCGTGCATGCATATAAATAATTAATCTCTTAAAGAACATCCCAACGCAAACAAAAATGCAAGGTGACTTCTTTCTACTAGCTTTTAAACCAACACAAACAACAGGAATTAGATCTATTTGTTTCAGTTCTGTTTGATGTAAAATTTCACTGGCTGTACATATCAGCTCCCAAACTGCACAGGCAGTACTGAATTAATACCGGCTTTTACAGAGTCAGTCAGTCGTGACAGGTGCCAATCACTGCACATGCCACTTCAAATGAGAAGTAGAGGCACTCGGAGTGACATATAGACCGTACTCCTCATTTTTAATGTTTTCAAAAAAGAAAACATGACAGCACTAACGAAATAATGGTGTAGTAAAAACCCCACCCTATATTCGTTTCTGCAACCCCCCTGTCCCATTCACAGACAGGGAAACAAAAGTCCATGCACACAGTGCACAGCATGTAAAGATGCTGGGACTGCCTTCCAACTCTGCACACCAGGAGGTCAAAACCTGCTCAGCTGACGCGGGGACCTTTTTGGTATCTCTAGACATGTAGCAAATAAGAAATCCTTTACAAGGTTATTGTCATGAGTTTATATCTGTACAGCAGATGTCAAAGTTTAAGGCTATATATAGTTACACTCACACCCATCTCCTTTAATTATTCCTAATTTCTAAGCTTATTTGTTCACAGGACTTTGCACAACAAACAACAGTAGTAAAGTACAAAAGAAATCGACACAGCCCTGTCATATGGTGAGACCCCCCCAGCCCTCCTTGGATCCATCTGACCTCAGCTAGGTCTAGATCACATTGTGCAGCAGTCGTTCAGAGCTGTGTTCTCTACGGCTCACCCACACGACATTCTCTACTCTACTGCCCCTTCAAAACATCATCAAAATAACCTCTCTCTCTGTTCTCTAAAAGCCACAGCCTTCTCTTGTTTTGACATTACGTCTGGCCTGCAATATCTCATAGCAGACCATCAAGCTGTCCTGTCATCCCCGTGTTTGCACATTCAAGTGTGGTAGAAAGATGAGTCCAATCAAAGTGGATCACCATTATAGAAAGGGTAAGAATTAGTTGTTGTCTTAGGGAGGTGTCAGTGTGCGTGCAAAGAGATCAGTATCAAACAAACTGGCCACTTCCCTAGCTCCAGTGTTCCTCATTCAGCATTTGTACACCACCTACTGCCATGGGACCTTGGTCTGTGACAAAGGCTGACAGGAGTTATGACAGTTCAGCAGTTGCACAAAATATAAAACTTACTATGAACAGCTTATCCAGCATTATTGCCACCTTCTTAATCCAAAAAAGGCAACAAAAATCAAACCAAGAACTGAGATCAGAGCCCCGGTACAAAGAACACTATGCACAGCTTACCAGCAAGAACATTAGAGGCTTAGGCTCACTGAAATGCTCCATTTCCCAATTTTCCTTTGAGGCTGCACAGTTACAGACATAGTTTCAACCTAAAAATCTGTCTGAATATTCACAGTGATAAATATAGGTAGAATTATTATGCCTAACCACTATACAGTGCAAATCCAACTCAGTGAAAGGACCATAATTCAACAGTGGCAATCTGGGACTTGCTGTCAGCTTATACGAGACGAAACCGAATCACTGAATTCATCAGCAACACTCTACATACTAAAGCTGACCAAACTAAGGACTAGGCAAGACAAAGACTGAGGAAAAAATGCAAGATGGAAGATGCCCCAGTCTCCCACTTTTCAAGCATCCACTTTGAACATCAGAATTATGTAACAATGCTGGGAAACTGGTAATCAGAGCCTTTCATTTAAACGTACCAGATATCTTTCCTCCTGCCTCATGCTGGGAGTACGGATCATGTGATTCTGTTCTCCTCTCCAGTCTCCAAAACGTCGAAAAAAATAATTGGATAAAAATCGATTGACAGGATCTCTAATAATATTGATGTACACCGGCTGGTCTCCTCCAAACCTGGCAGGAAGAAAAATAGGTGAAACTCATCAGAAGGTTGCACGCAGACACACGTATCCATCTTGCACCTGAATGTTTTCAAATTACTCTCTACAGAAGTTCAGAGCTTTTACAAGGCTTGGAGTGAAACTGAGAAGCTTACCACTAGTTACCAAAACTTTGTGAAAGCATGCACAATCTCTTTAGGATGAACAGTAAATATGATATCGCATTAAGCTAAATGTGTACTACTAACATTTTAGTTTGAGATCATGTTTTCTACTGCGTCAACAGTTTTGCTTCTTGAGTTTACTCCTTTGTGTTTTCAGATGAAGAACCTGAATCCAGCTGAATCTGAGAACGAGCATTTCTCATTTCTTCTTCTCAACACGTTTCCCACCTGGGAAGTCATGTCAGAGCAGGCACCACCGAACACCAACTGCCATAAGGCAGCCTTGGATCACCTTCACCTGTACAGTAAGTGTCGTAACGTGCACAGGATTTTGCAACATTCAAGCTTATTTCAAAAGGCTTCCTTTGGATGAACTGACAGATATGCATGGTATTTCCATCTTTGTATGTGCTGGAACTTGTGCAGATCTTCCTCCCCTCACCCCCAGCTCGTGCCACTGGCTGGATTATGGCGTGGTTATGCAACACCTTACACTTGTATTACACTTCATAAAGATTTTTTTTAAAAAGAGTCACTATGAAAATTCCTGCTTCAGAAAAGAAATTATCAATTTCAAGTACAGGCAAGTCCAAGGAAAAGGAAATGGTAAAACCAGCTGTGACCAGGCTCCACACAAAAGCAAAATGCAGTATGTAATTTGGAGATGAGGAGAAGATAAATCAGTGCAACCTCATCAACTCAACTTCACCCTCTTGTACGCCACCTCCTGGTAGTTAACAACAAAGATCTTCAATTTAATAGGTGGGATACAAAAAGAATAAAGGAGGAAAAAGGAGTTTGAGAAGGTCTACGATTATACTGTATTTTCACAATGTTAAAATATTTTGACTGCATATTTTATATCATCATCAGGAGAACAGGCTTAACTGGAAGAAAAAAGGAAAGTTACACTCTTCTGTGGTCAAAACTGAAGAATGGACATTTATACTATGGAACAGAATTATGGACTACATGAGATAAAGAACAAAACAAAACCTTTTTGGATTGAGAAGCTCATAGGATAAATTCAACCTGGAATTTGCCTGATCTAAGAACATGAATTATGTTTCCTCCTTCTGTTTCCCTCATTTAGGAGAGCTATTCTTACTTAAACACTAGCTTATGCTTTATTTTTGGGAGCCCGAGGACAGAGCCAAATTTAAATGCTGTTCTGATGATTTTCTGAGTCATAACTTATATTTTTTCTTTTAAAATGTAAAATATTAGATTAGAAGAGAGAAAACTGAAGACATCCTTTAGATTAAAAAAAAAAACCTTCTTGGCTTCTCTTCATCTTTTGAGTCAGATGAATAATTGAGTATGTATAATAAAAGATCAGGGCACCTCATAAATATTAAACAGCCAGCAAAATTGTTTAAAAATATGAATTCTAGTAAAAGACAAGAGAAAAATCCCATAGAGTTTCACCTTGATTTTTATTCTGCACGATTCCCCAGACCACTAAATACAGTCTGCAAAGGCTTGTCTCATGAATAACTATGCATTTCAGTAATTTAATTGACCTCAGTGTTGGAGGATCACTGCCATAATTTGAAACTGCACCGACAGTATAAAACTTTAAAACAATCCAATGAAGAAGGCAGATGCTCCTTGCTTCCTGATTAATGCATAGCCCAGTTTGGACATGGGTGTGCAAAGGAAGTATCCTGAATTCTTCTCTGAGCTTGTCTCTGCTGGTTTTTGTCTTTATACAGAAATAATACCTGCATTAAAAAAAAGGCATTCCTGCAAATACCATAGGACAATTAATGAAGGCATGAAGCTTTGACAATATTTATTCAAATAGAAAGCTTTTGGTGAATGCCATGGTTGGTAGCCATGAAAACTAAATTTTGCAAGTGAAATTGCTGTCAAGAATAGGTTGTATCTAAATTACTGAACACATTATCCTCCTGTTGCTGGATGCAGATCAGCAATAATCTGAAGACAGAAGGGAGTGCAGAAGAGCAAAGAAAAGGGGAAGCAACGAAGACAGTGAGAAGCAATGACAGCAGCAAGTTGTCCTAAGATAAAGCCTGAAACAAGCAAGAGAGCAGGGACATCCTGCCCCAACTTTTGGAGAGGATGCCAAGCCTAAATGCTCCTCAGAAGAGAGAAAAATCAAAAGCAGGCAGCTATTAGTTGTCTAGCTAGAAATATTCAACACGTATTGTCTTTTCTGAAGTGAAAGGAGGGGTCGGATTGCATAACCAACCCACCAAAGCGTCAGAGCCCGTCCTTTTGCTGGTAAGGTCATGGCCCTGAACACGTGAGCTGTGAATCCAGTACCAACAGCTCTGAGAGAAAAGGCACATGCAAGCTTGTCCATCCCAAGAGGACAGCTGAGATGGGAGGTCACTCTTTCACACAGAGCTACAGAGGAACTTCTCATTTCTGAAACGGAAACTATGCCCCCCCAAAACACAGGGATGGCTTGAATTTCTGATTTCCTGCACACTGTAACCAGCCTGGTATACACCCAGCTGCAGTTGCTCCACCAGGCAACAAGCAAGGAATTTTTAGAAATATTAAGTCTGTTCTGGCTCTTATTCAAATCTGCATTTTTTTAAAAAACATAGTTTATAATACTTCAAATTCCAACCATTTGTTTCTACGGACTGTACTGAGACTTTTTTATGGAAGCTAAACAGCACTCATGTGGCATAAAAAAATCCTACTGGTTGAAAAAAAATAATCTATTACCTTAAGCTATTTAGACAAAAAAAAAAAAAAGGCTAAATCAATGTTCCATTTGTTCAAGTATGTTCTGCATATTTTTAGGTACCTATCAATCACAACATATTAAATATTATTTAGCTCTCCAGAGTGAAACTTTCCAAATTAACAACACCCACATGAAAGTGCTCTTGCAAACAATAACATATTGTGCTCTCATTATACATCATGTCACCTTATTTATACTCAAATACCTATTACGAAGGATTCAAAAACGGACACAATCATATTTTTCTAGGCCTGAGCAGAAGGCTTACCTTCTCTGAGTGGGATCAAGACTGGATCCTGCATGATAAAGGTACCTGCTCATTCTCATGCCCAGCAGCACATCGCTGAACTGGGCAGAGTGGGCCAGGACACCACCACTCCAGCAGAGCACTGGAAGTGTATACAGTGATTTTCTGTGGTGCTCTTCCTGTACTTAAGTTCCCCTGATTTATTTTGTATACACTATTAAATCCCATCAGTTTTAACTGCTCTGTTGTGACAAGTATATTTTTGGAATCCTCATAAAATTAATTACAATGTTTCTAGGCTTCTATCGATGGTACTTAGGTTCATTAATAATATATTCCCCTATCCCTTTTGTAATGAAAGCAGGGGAAAAAAAGGCCGGAGAAGTATGCCAGATGTTGCAAGTCTGCCATGTCTCTGATGAATCCCAATTTTATTATTTAGATGAGCAAAATCTTTGTTCAAAACCATTTACAAACCTCTTATGAGTTTTTAAAAAACTAAATTACAATTTCAACCAAAGTGATTTTCTTGGCTTTAAAATGGAGGAACTCTCAGCTTCTATTATTTTTCATTTCACTTCAGGAGGCTGCTGCGCTTCCATTGAGCACAAAACTCTTTGCGCAAGCAGAAGCAGGCTTCTTCATCCCTGCAGGCAAACCACACTCCTCAAGGAAAAGACGACTTCCAATCTATTCTCCATAAGAACTTCGGCTGCCTCTTACTCTTTTAATGTAAAATGTCTCCCCTTAAACAAACAAATTGGTTGCTAGAAATTAAATATAACAGAAGCAAACAAGAACTGGCAGTCACCTAATATTAACAAGGACAGGCATATCGTGTCCTTCTTCGAAAAGAAGCCCAATTTCCCTTTACAGTTTCACACAACTGAGAATCACACGCCAAGAGCAGAACTGCCCGCCAGCGTTATTCATCAATTATGTTACAGCTCCATTACCTGCTCTGCAGCACAGCTTCACAAGGGAGGCCACGTAAAAGCACTACTGCACAACTTTTACCTTTTTAGGATTTAAATAAGATGCACTGACATCAAAATCTACCTTCTGAAAAAGGTATCTTAAAATGAAAAGTTATTATAGCATCTTGTACCAGCATGCACTTGTGGCAAAGCAAAATTATTCTGCACACAAGGCACCAGGCACCTCTGGGATGCTCCAGTGACCCTCCTCAAGGACGAGCTGCAAAGATGCCCAGAGGAGCGGGCTGAGGTGCTGCCTGCCTGGGACTACGTGGTACTGCCAGCCTCCAAAACCTAGGAGGTTATCTTCTTGCTTTTGTCTGTAGTGCCTCGCTTCCAGCTGTTGTGCCTTCACCCTATGCTGTGGTCATGTTTTCAAGCTTTTCTTTGGAATTAGGAGTGAAAAAAAGGAAAGTGAGTTGAGATAAATCTTTTCATTTCAAAACTGCATCCTTGGCTGGCCTGGCCTTGAATAGGAGGTGTGTGCAGGGATCCAAAATGCCCAGTGGTTCAAGGTTAACAGCAAAATAGTGCAAACTGGCAACACTCCACTCATTAATTACCCTTTCTGGAGCTGTGATTTCAATATAAATTTCAGCTTCTGAGGTGATGTGTCTGGGTAACATCATTGTAAAAATCACAACTGAGTCCTCTGGGAACTGCATAGTAAACTGCCTCAGACCAGCAAATGGCTAAAAGATTACACTATAAAGCCTTATATTTCTCTATTCCACTATCCTGTAAATCTCCCAGGATATTGTATGTCGTATTTCTGTCAGTCTCTTACATTCATGCATGCTAAACAATGAGGGTTTCTTTTTTTTTCCCTATGCCTTTAATTATGCTGAGGATATCGAAGTAGTTTAATATATAAATTCGTAATGAACAGCACCAATTCTGATACAAATCATGCCCAGGTCTGTATAACATCCCCAACTCAAGCAAAGGCAACACTTGAGAAGGAAATACTAATTATGTTTTCATTTATGGAACACAGAGTTACAGCTGGAAACTAGTAAGAGAGAAAACACTAATGCTTCACAAAACACTAACAGCAGCTATAGTCAAACTCTGCATTATTTAAAATCACTTAATTCCAGATACCTTCTGTTCAAGACTTCCTAAAGGTCTGGCTCAGGATCCCTCTGGGCCTCTGATTAGCATTTCATTATAATTCAGGGATGCAAATATTGCACATTATATAGAGGATCAGAAAAACTAATTATTACAATAAATTTCCAGCAAATAGTAGAACAGCTGATACAGCTCTTTGGAAAGCATTAAATCAACAAATGCGGTGTGTAGAATAGATAGATCTTCAAAATTGGATGAGACCACAGATTTGGCTGAGATAGTTATGTTCACATAAAATCTTGGGGCTTGACTTCTTCGGAAGGTTATAATGCAAAGGATGTTGCAACGCACTCGGCACTGCATATACAACTTCTTGTATAAATACATTTATCAAGAGTGTCACGGGTGATTCCAGCTGCCCTGTGGAAATGGCTGTCACAGCTACTCAGGATAATGCTAGGAATGTTTATATGGAAACTAAAATACAGTAAATTGGGTATAATAAAAAAATCACTGTAACTTGGCAGTATGTATCACGCATACAATGTATAGAATATGAAAATCAATGTAACTGAAATTGAAAACATAGCTGCCCTGTCCCAGATAAGAAATTCTATGTAATTATCATCAGAGGGAGCTGTGGATATCATAATGCTTGAGGCTTTGAATCTACAGAGTTTAACATGATAATCTGTGATTCAGAAGATAAGTGCAAAACCACGGATGACATTTTTTCAGACAACAAAGTTGCAAAAGGAGAGAATAATGGAGGGAGCAGTTTACTGATAGAGCAACTTGAGCCACAGGGCAAGCGAGACATAAGCAAACATTATGCACTGTAGTACGGCAAATAAAGCACAAAGGATCTGGAACCAGAAGCAGAGGACACTCACAGGGAAGGAGCAGTTCTGGCAAGGACTTGCACGCCTCAACAGATTATCAGCAGCGTGTGAGACCTTACAGGGCAGAATAATCCTAGTTTCCCTTTTTCTGATAAGCAGGAGCAGAGAGGAGCAAAGACCTTGCATAGCACTGATGTGACCACTAACAGAGTCCATTTCAAGCAAAGCCTGCACAAAGTTCACTGCGCAGTCACAAGAAGGATGAAAAAATGCCTTGCAATGGAAAAATGTCAAGAAACTGAAAACCTTCAGTTTGAAAAGAGAATGAGAATGGAAAGAAGTATAGAGATGGCTGAGAGGTGACTGTACCATAGTGTATAAGAAATTACACATGAAAGCTTTCATAGGGGAAAAATTTGGTAAAAGGAGTCTTTACATAGTGGGCAAATATACTCTGAGATCCAAGGAAAAGGAATCCATTGGATTTCTCAGAAAAATTAAGAGGAAAAATGACTCACAATTTACAATCTGAGAGAACAATTCAGTATTGGAAGAATTTACCAAGGGCAGCAGATTCTCCATGACTGGTGATTTTGGATCAAGACTTAAATTTCCTTCCTGAAAGATGAAGGTTTTAGGTTCAAACCTAAATAGTCTGTATCACGCATTACACGAGGGTGAGAAAGACTAGAAATGACTTAGGACTGCCACAACCCATTTTTTCTGCCTTAAGACAGGCTCAGCTATGTAATTGCCACTACCAGCTCCAAAATCCTCAAGTACAATCTATTCTGGTGCTTCGTTGTCCCTGTTGTTCAAGCCTTTTCCTAAATGTCTGATCTAGAACTCTGTTGAAGCAATTTAAGACCACTACTCCTGTCTACTTATAAATAACCATATCGTCCCTTTAGCTTGGCAGAGCCTTTTTAATCTAAAATTCCAAAGTGTTGTCACAGTCCCCTCTTTCCCAGTCTTCTCTTTTTTTTTTTTTTTTTTTTCCTCCATTCTCTGCCCTTTCAATCTTTCCTCATAGGTCAATTTTTTTGTATCTCTGATCATTCTCTTTATTGTCTTTTGGACTCTTTTAGACTAATGAACATCTCTCTTAAATTAAGGTACTCCCAAACTGGTAATATAATCTACAGTGTGAATGTGAGCACAGAAACCAAACAACAGTTAAAAAAAAAAAAAAGGATAATTAGGGTGGTATGCCTGATCCCACCTTCAGTAACTAAATTTCAAGCATCCATCTCCGTTCTAAGAATATTGTATTACCAGGTGAATGAAAGCTAAAATGTGTATTATGCAAAGAACACAGGAAATCTAGGGAAATAAATTTTAAATCAGATAATCTTAAAATCTGTGGAAAAAACTCACCATAGAGCAATACTGTTTTAAAAAAATAAACCTGAAAAAAACCCTTAGACCATACAAAGTTCAAATTGCATGTTAGATTTATGCCTAGCCTTGCATCAAGTCACAGCTAAAAACACCATTACACACTCAGATCATTAAAAAATGTAGTATAAAAAAGGAAAAAAGATGTAGGAGGGATCACAGCACCATGTGGCCTTTCATGAAATGTGTACTTTACAAGGCGGACCTCACATGACGGTAGAAAGTGTTTCATGGTGTGTTAGCAAGAAGTATAGATTGTAATGAACACACATAAAGACACAGTGTTAAGGCCACGCACGTAAGTTTGGCTGACATTTCCCTACTTTTAAGAGCTTAGCCAGAGAGTAACAATTTTTTCATTACCATATTTTTATGACATTTCCTTTTTTTTTTCTTTTTGAAGGAGAAGAAAAATACACAACTACTTTAGTAGATAATCTCAAGCTGCAATCATTGTTTCGTGTTGATTCAAGGAGGCACTGAAAGGGCTTGATCCCTGCCCCAGCTGAGCTGGACAGAATCAGTGTGAGCTGACCGAAGGCTGCCATTCGTACCAAGTACACCTGAGTTTGCATTCAGAGGGTCATGGACATTCAGCATCCCATTTGCCCAGCACGCTCTTTTCAAAAGCTAGCGGAGCAAACTTAAACCACATAAGAGGCATGTTCTGCAAAACATCTACACCGTGTGTGGCATTACTTATTTCAGAGAAAGGGAGAAAAAAAAGAATCCTCGAGTTTTATTAATAAATCTGAGTAGTGTGACAAATATTCCATGACTCTGTCTTAAGTCAATGAAAACAGCATCACAGAATCACCCTGGTTTTACTGACCTCTTGCCAGTCTATACAAAAATTTAAAAGTGAAATTTTATTTCCAAATCAATGGAACAGAGACACATATATAGGTTAAATCACGGCAAAGAAGATACTTATTTGCCATAAAATATAGCAAATGCATCATCCAACCCTTACAAACTATCAACAATCTAACGTGCAACACTTTCAACTCCACGCTGCCAGCAGAGTGTGGTCCTGCTTTCAAATACACAGCTTACTCGCATGACACGCAGTCAAGTTAATTCTTCAAGATTTACCTCCCTTTTTTTTTTTTTTTTTTTGGACACAATTTACAGAGCACAAGAACAGGGAACACTAATGTCAAAGCTCTATGTTAAACTGCAATTTTTAGAGCTGCTTCTGCATTAGAAAAACCACAAAACTGATGAATAACAAAAAAACCTGCACAATATTCAGAAACTAAGTTTAGGTTTGGGCTTATCCAGAACCGAATCTCTCTGCCTTCATCCAGCACGTGATTTACTGCTACCTGTAATACAGAATTCAGGTCAGAGTTGAAGGAAAGTGTCCAAACTGACCAGCACTGCTGCATGTGACACTGTCTGCTGCTATAGCAGCCTGATTTACTCATTTTTATTAGTTAGTGTTGGCCATTGTGTCTTTTTAAAAAAGTAGCAATAAAAAAAAAAAAAAAAAAAAAAAAACAAAAATGATAAAAAACACGTTCAACAAAAAAANNNNTCAGTAATGCTGATACAGACTGTCTACCAAAAGAGACTTTTTCAAGAAAAACAAGAACTTTACTCATTAGCTCTGCTAATGAATAACAGAAAACCAGAAATATTTCTTATGTTGGCAGGTACCTTCCCAAGCAGAAGGCCCAACGGATCTTTCTCTTCTCCCCAAAACCTGTCCCCCCACACCCCTCACGCAGCAAGCAAGAGTGAAACGGCACGGCTGGGGCTGGCATCCCAGCAGGGCGCAGGGAGGTGGCTGCTGGCTGTGACCCAGCAGAAGGTCCAGCAGCTCTGTTTTCTTTGGCCTTCCCTTCAGCAGATGTATCTCCAGCGGTGGTTGCCTCCCAGTCTTCTACCAGCGTTCCAAATTTGGCTAATAGGTTCAGAAATTATTTAGGAATTAGGCGTGGGGGGAAACTGGGAAGACATGCAGAACAGCTGGAACTGCTGTATGAGTCTTAATTCCTCAGAAAATTATGCTAGAAGGGAAGGGTTGGGTCTTTCCCTCCAGCACACACACACACACATATGCTAAATACATGCCACAGATATTAAGCTGCGTCTGAGAGGAAGAAGGGGGCAGCAGCCCGACAGCGCAGAAAGGATGACTCCTCGCATATTAACGCCAGGCGATAATACATCCTGGCTTCGAACAAATAAGAGATACTGAACTGAATTATAAGGGCTAATTAAAATGTAAGATTAAATTGTGTCCATGCTTTATCTCTGCATCTCCTTACCACATCATAGGAAATTTTAAAGGAGATCATTCCCCAGTGGCTGGTAACTACTGCAGAAAGTAAAGAATTCACGGCTCCAGTGAGACATGAAAAGGCCCGTTTCCCTCTCTGGGTGGTCCTTTTAATGCTTCTCCCTCCTGTGACTTTACCCTGACCTAATCAGCCAGCCTTTAAACAAGCAAAAGCCACTTACCAGCCACTGACTGAGGCACGTCTTTAGGGTTTTACACATTTCCCTGTAACATTCATTTACCCCAAGACAGGAGGGAGCGGCCAAGCTTCCTGCTCTGCCCAAACCACACGTGGTCCGTAAGTGCACGTTTGGAAGATAACAGCTTGGGGTCGGAGGGAGGAAAGCTATCTTCCTCCGTCCAAAATGGGAGTTGCGCAATTCTCCCCATCCCTGACTCATCCTGACCCAGAACCATGGCCTCACCACCCCCTGCACATTCCTGCAAATGTTCTTTCTGCTTCTCTGAAATCTGTGACACTTGGAGCACACATCAAGCATCTTGAGTAGCTGCCCAGAGACTGTTATAGTTAGTAATTTTCTGCTGAATTAAGTAAGAGGTCAAGTGGGGCTTTTCCACAAACTTGTAGCTTCTTCCTGTTTAATTTTCTCTCAGGCCAAGTAAATAAATAGATGACAAAGAGCATTTATGATAAAGCACAGAGAACAACCTGCAGCTATCCCGAAACAGCGTTTTGTCTCTCTGCAGGTTATTCCAGTTCTTCACCACTTCTGCACTCTAACATTGTACTGCTTGGGTCTACCAATAACACCTAAAATCTCAGCAAGTGTATCAGCATATAAATGTTTTCCTGCTTAAAGTACAGCCATTCTTTAATATTTGTTTCAGATTAACATTTCAGATGCTTTTCCTAGCAACATGAGTATACACACTTCAATCCAGAAAGAGAAAAAAAAAATTATCTGTATTTTTACTACTTTAATGGCTCCCACATTTTTTTTAAATACATGCAGCACTGACTTTGAAAAGGAATTGAATAGGACAAAGATAAATGATAGCTGTCATCCTGGTCCTGCAATGTGCCATTTTCAGGCACACATCCCTGTGTGGAGACAAACCTCCTGAATTCCTGAGTTCTGCGCAAATGGAGGTGGGTGCCTCTGCTCCTTGCACTGCAGAGCACAGCACAGGTTATGACCAACAATTTCTAGAGCTCCTTGGGCACATGAGCAAAAAAGTTCTGTGTTTTGTCTTGTCTTTTGTTAACATAGGCCAATGGATCTCAGCATTCTGAGAGTACATGTAAATATCATGGGAGATTTTCTTGGTTGTTTTGTTTTTTTTTTTAATTTTTATTCAAAGAATTTTCTACTTCCAACATCCACTGCAGTAGGACAGCAGCTAGTAATTTTGCATGCTTCATGTTACTCATTTTTTTCCCCTTGGTTGACACATTTAAGAATAAGGAATGAAGGCCATTTCTATGGAATGGGAAATGACAGCCTGGTAAACAGTGACTAGGAAAGGATCTAGGAAACACACTGGAGAAACAATTTGCCCTGAAAGACCAGATTGCTCTGGCGGAACTGTAGCTTTAGAAGGTATAAGCATAGTGACTGCAAAAGGGTTTTTTTTCCTAGCATTAGTGAAGCTGATATAGGTCCAGAAAACAGTTTTGATGCTTACGCTTAACGAAGACTAGGGAAGTACTGGAGAAGTTTCAGAGAAGATTCACAGAGTTATTAAGCAGATAAGGAAAATACCTGCTGGCAAGAGGTTTGAGAGTACCTGTGATCAAGAGGAAGAGTGAAAGGTATTTGGAGACAGCAGCCGCAGACAGATGCATGGGGAGAAACACCAGGGAACACAACTGGCATTTCAGTCAACAAGGAGCAAAAGCCAGAAAAATTCACATTAGAAATCATCCACAATAATTTGACAGTAAAGCTGACAGACAACTGAAACCAAGTGCCCAAGGAAGTGGCAGAGGCAGCATAACTCAATGCCTTCAAATGCAGCCTGGATGCTTTCATGGAAGATGCCTGAGAAATAGACTCTTTCTCCAATCAAGAGCAAGAAAATCTCAAGCTTGGCTAGCTCCAGTAGCAACAGCCAGTATGAAACCAAAAAGCACCTAAACGTTTACCTCCGTGTATAAGAACATTTCCAAGTAGGGTTATTAGAAGAAAGCCAGGTACAGAGAGGTCAGTCCAGCATTTAGGATGAAACAAGCAGGACAATGACCACAGAGCCATAATGAAAAGCCTCACTCAGGGATCACAGGTGAAGGAGAATTCAATAAACAGCACCGCCTTCTCCAAGAGAAACGGCCCCAAAATAGACTGGATGGAGCAGCCACCCTCCTGAGGCACTGGGTTATCTCCCAAAGCTAACGCTAGCTGCACTGGAGAGACTGGGGAGGGAAGCTGGGAATACAAGCTTCGCCTGTGACAAGTGCTGTGTAGAAATGCACTCACATCAAAGAAGAGAAAGAAACTTATTTTTATCTTCTGTTTGAAGCTGCAATTACTTAGATTTATGTCTGTAAAAATTCACAAAAAAGATTTGCTTTAATGTGTCCTTTTAAGATTTATCTTTTTGTCTGCCTCTTTGCACTACTTTGGATTGAGAAAAGATAATACTGAGCTAAAAGATGAAGACGTAGCAGAGTAAATGAGGATACATTTATTCAGCTGAACCAGCAGGCACTCTTAAAACACTGGTCAATAATGAGGGGGAAACAGCCCTGGCAAGCATTCAGGTCAGGATGAGAATTTCAAGTTTTTAGAACTTTGTTCAGCAAAACTAATAGTGCCTCAGAAACATGCATGTGCTCAAGGTCACCACTAAAGGCTTAGCTCACTTCCACTTGAGATTTTTTTTCTGGAAAGAAGATATAGTCCCTTTTTTTCAGTTGGGAAAAAACATAAGTAAATGCTGTGATGCTTTTCTGAATAATCAGAGAGCTTTAAGTGCTGACAGGTTTATAAGCAGGTGCAGGGTGCAAAGAGGGGAAATCCAAGTGATTTGTCATTGCCGCTATTCACATCAGTGATGTCAAACAAAAATCCAGTTTATTTTTCTTACTACTGTTTGGGAAGCTGAGAAGCATCAGTAAGTGAAAACAAAGCAGACTCCTGTTTCGCACAATGCTGCTTGTATTTTCTCTGCTTCTCTAGAACCTTTGTGATACGCTCTAAAGAGCTTAACGCAATTCCTACAGATCTTGAAAGCACTCAAGCACAGAAGTGCAAGGTGAGCGGAAAATAGTCCCTTTGTCCCAACAGTGACCTTCAAGCTTACCAAAACAGTAGCAAAGATAACACGCCTTCTATCTTTTACCTGTCTGCCAGCTCGATGCACACAGGAGGAAGGAGAATAAAGCATTCCTTATCCCATCCTGCAAACAAAAGCTTGGTTTCAAAGGTATAAAATGCCAAACAGGAGAAGCAAGTTTGGTGACTCAACTAATGCTCAGGATGGCTGCCTCTGCAAAAATTCATGATTTCTGCTACAACTGCATGTAGAAAACCTCATCCCTTTCCTTGGGAAGGAGCACGGGGTTTCACCAAAGTAGGGTTCTTCAATCTTCAACCTGAACTTTGATACTTTCATGGATTTGAAGCTGCCCTAAGCCTGCAGTCAGGAGTCACTTGTCTCCTACCCATCCCTGGGCATCCGTCCTGCTCCCCACAGTGCTGGCTGCTCACGGCGAGCTGCTGTCTCAGGTCTTCAGCTGTCGGCCAAAAAACACCACATTGATACTTTGACCATCGTTCTTTCAGTTTCAGGGATATTGCACCGCTTTTATGTTGAGCTGGCAGAAAAGCTGAGGCAAATGTGAAGGACCTATTTCAGACAATTTGAGTTCATCTATTCACTACAGATGTTCTATAAAGGAATAGTTTAAAAAAAAATCAAGAAAAACTAAAACACTTTCACAATACTGTAATATTTATAATGTGTATAAATCACATTCTTAAAATCTCTGCAAAAACAATACTTGACACTCCAGTTCCTAATGAAATGCAATTAAAAACAAAAAATCACCCTAGAATTAAGGAACAGAGAAAATATTCCAAATCCTACTTCACTATTAGGTGTAACACCACCAATAACTTTTGAAATGAAAGGCTAAAACTCTCATAAATGTTTAATTTATTAGAAAACACTAGGAAATGCTAAACCAAAAGTAAGCAACGTTGATGGACTTCAATGATGTCTCACTTAAAAGATTCATCAGCCTTTTCACTACTCTACAGCCACTAGTTAAACCAAGTATCCTCTTAATAAAATGAAAAATACATTTTTCAGGTTTGCAAGGAACAGCCAAAAAGGAAGCTCCAAATATCTTTATACTTCTTATATAATATTTACGTATTTTCAAAAATTTGTATTGGAAGAAAAATGTAGCTATTTAATCTCATGGATATGCTACAGAAGAAATATGTTACCTATGTGGCAAGGATGTATCGTATGCATAGAAAATGGAATCTTGGGAACAGCAAGAACAATATTCATCTTTTTCTCATGTACCTAATGTTGTGCACCATCTCTGAAAAATCAGTTTAAATCCAGAAACATCCCTTTGACCCTCAGGTGTGGCTACTTGTCTGATCTTGCATTTCAGCAGAGAGCTCATTTACCAAAGATGTGAAGTCCTGTTCAAACGAGTTTTATTCTTTAAAGAAATGGAACTTTCATGGAATCAGTATAGAGAACATGGAAGACGGGAATTTTATTTAACTCTTGTTTTGATGTAATGAAATCATGCCCATAGTTAAGTTATAGGTCAAGGGAATTTCCAATTGCTCAAAATATTTTATTTTCTAAAACAAAAAACCCCAACACACTCCTCCCCCTTTTTTTATAATTTCTTACTACACTGCCTACCCATGCCTGAAGTCATGCATTCAAAGGACACACACGGACATTCCTATGTAAACAAAATAACAAAATGCTGGGAAGTTAGGCAAACTCTTGCAAAGGTCTGCAGAAAATTCACGCTTCTAAAAAAAAATAAAAATAAAAAATTATCTAAATGTGAAGAGTCCAGCCTAGTGGCACAGATGGCATGGTTCCTGAATACAATTTCCAAATTACATTTACAGCCTAGGCAATAACCATCTGCAGTCAGTTTTAACCTCTGTGTCCTGGCTAAGTGCTAACTGGCATCAGTCATTCACATCCTTCCAAAAATTCCTCAGAAGTTTCATCCAAATTCAATTTTCTTCACATTCCAAGCTATAAATGTCTCTAGAATCTTGGTGCATACTTTTAAATAGCTGCCAGAAGGGACTGCACTCCCATGATACAGAGCATAATCCATTTGCACGGTTTATAAATGCTTCCGTATCCTGTGGAATGGGGACTATTTTCTCAGAACAAAATTAAATTGGTTAAATTGATGAAGAGTCATTCCAGGTAAGAAATTAATGAACTCAGTGGAGTTTTCAGTCTTGTACTAGCATCTGACTATACAGAGATGAAACATTCAGAACAGTCTGCTGCCACTTTTAAAATACAAGTGCACAGTTTAAAGACCCAAGTTACCATCTCATGTTGGCTGGAAATGTAATAAACCAAGATCATCACGGACGCAAAGGCATGCAATAGCATCCTGGCTTTTCACAAACATACTGCACATAACTATTCTCTAGCAAAGAGAGCGCAGCAAAAAAAAAAGCCACAAACCAACCTTTGAATGTGACCTCCAGTGCAAGAAAGGAAGGAAAAAAAAAAAAATTAAAGCAGATTGTATTGTTTATATGTAAAAAAGAAGGGAAAATGTTCTATGTATTACAATTAATAGAAATCAATGAAAAAGACTTTTAACTGAAAAAATGCCTTACCTTGAGAAGTTGAGGAAATGAACATGTCTAGTGAATAAATATGGCTGCTCAGCAGTGCTTATGTTTTTAATCAATTCCATCTAAAAAGAATTAACAAATCAAATTTTCAATGTCATGTCAGCGCACATTTTGAGACAAGTATCACTCTCAAGCAACATATGATGACGTAATTTTCAAGTCTGAATTACTCAGGAACTCTTTCCCCACTATCCCTCCCAAACACTGTCATCAATATAGCATGACTACCACTTAACGTCTAAGCAAGAAAGGTTAAGCTGCAGACACCATCCTGCTATCATGGAGTTTATGTACTTCCAAAAGTGGGTATCAGTTTAAAGAAAGGTATAAACTAAAGGAAAAACCTAAACCCTGCCTAAATCTGCACCAGAGCTTTGCAAGTGGCAGCTGCCCTCTGCAGACACTGGCTCTATTCACCAGAATGCCAAAACGTAAAATGTCTGAAACTGTAACAGAAAGCGGCAGCTGAGCCAATGGCCATTTTCATGTAACAATAAAAATTGCCAACATTGCCAAAACACTGACTGATTCGCCTGTTTAAATATAGAAATCAGCACTTGCCATTCCTCCTACTATTACAGCAAATTAACAGTACAAATTAAATGGGCACTTTTAGAAAGATGATGCTAAGTTCTAGTACAGGCACATTCACGCAATTTTATTTTTTTAAAACATACAATATTTAAATTTTCAGATCATTAAAATGGAATAACATAAACAGCATATATTGCAGACTGCGCACCGTGGATATGATTATCTGTGTTGTGCAAGTTGAGCTCTAGCTATGATCTAGAGGAAAGTGAAAGTGTCTAGTCAAGCACCATGCTAGAGAGTTGAGATGTCCTGGTTAATTTTGCTTCCTCACTATTAATTTCCTAAGATTTACCTTCAGATTTTCTATTCTGTGCTCAAATGCAGGTTATATTATGGATACTGGACACAAATGCATTTGAAATGATAGGTTTATTGCTTTTACAAACTGGGTAGTAGAAAGTAATACAGAAAGTAACAGAAATTCATAACCTGGAAAAAAAAAACCATATAGGAGAAGGTGAACGAAATAGTCTGGTTTGAGTTACATCAATTCATGTACTAAATTTAAACACCATTAAGGAGACATTAATTAAAAACCTCCCTATTTCTTAAAACCTGAATGCTACAGCTGACATAGACAAAATAAGGAAAAACATGGAATCCAGCCTGTTATGTCGTCAAGATAAACGGACTGGCATATGATGGATTACTGCCCTAAAAGCCTGAAGAGCATGGTAGAAAGTTATGCCCATGTCATAAGAAATATTAAACTACATTTAAGGGACAGCAAGTGCCCTTTTTTTCCCCTTTTATTTCCCAGTTTTGATATACTGATATTTTGACATTGTTTTTACACTGTATGTCACATTTTACTGCTTCTCATCCATCTTTCATTCTCCATTTTTTTCCTAGGATACATAACCTGTCCTCTTCTTTCAGACAACACAAGCTATAGCCATTTAACTTCCAGGACTGAACAACAAAGTGCTCACACTAATATGCTTTTCCCTACTTTTCCTCTGCCTTCAACAACTTTATACGCATACATGTATGATGAGCACTGAAGCAAATAGTTTAGTTTGTCCGTCTTCTCAGGATGGGCCTTTTCCTGTCCAATTAGTTCAAGTACATCAAGGCATATTAGGTCTGAGAAACTATATCAAGGTATATTAGTATATCAAGGTATATTAGGTCTGAGAAAGGCTGTAAACCCAAGGGAATGGAACATAAAGAAGAGACGACCACCAAAAGAAAGACAATGTGAAAGGAAAAGACAAACAAGAGAAAACAGAGAGAAGATGTGTGATTTTTTTTTTTTTTTTTTTAAAGGCAGAAAGGGAATAGCCCCCTTGCTTTAGTTAGTCATATCTGGACTCTGGACTGTTTGACTCAAGTACAAACAGGTCTTTATACAGCTCCTTCATAAATGCTATGAGCAAGAAATTCATAAACCGGAAGCGCAGAACTTGCCCAGATCAGAATTAGAAAGCCCAGGAAACTTTGCAATAATTGCCACAAAGTAATTAGGTATTGTTTGTTAATGCTCTGCAGAGACAAAGGCCTTCCGAGCAAACCAAATAAGTGGGCATTTCTTTAGGACTGGTAAGTCTCTCTGCCAAAAAGTTACATTCGTTCACCTTGCAGAATGAAACAAGGGGAGACTCTAGAGGCTGGGCATCAGATGTCTCGATTAGTTTCTTTTCTTGTTTTTACCCAGACAAGTTACAGCACTGAAATTCTCAAAACTGTATGAAGCTTTATGTTGATAGGAGATAAAAACTCTATTCATGCCACTATAGTCACCACTGTAATTTCATCTTGGAATAAATGAAATACCATCATTAGAGTATAAATATGGAGATGTAAAGATAGTATACCCATACAAAGTAATCCCACTGAGTTTAAAAAGATAGGCAGCTTTAATATAACACTGCTAGATAAATGTGTGTGTGTGGGGGGGGATGTATGTGAGTGTCACAAAGCCTCCCTCCCCCCTCAGCTCACCCTGGGGCAAGTACCAATTTGGCAGTGCCAGGCGGCTTCCCACGACAGCAGCCCCACGGTCACCGCGTTTCCCACCGCACTTCACCTGCTGTCAGCGGCAGGCTCCTGCCAACCTGCTGCTGGACTAGCGGAGCCACTTCTGCCTTGGGAGCAAAGGGAGTCTGGAAAGATGCACAGAGAGCAGGACAGCATCTGGTTCCTGGCTTTTTTTTTTTTTTTTTATTTTATTTTAATCTCTTGCTACCAAACTCAATCTCTTGAGCTTTGGTAATAGCTTACTCCAAAGCAGATGCATAATTTTGTTTTGACTTAAAGTACCTTCATATTTAGACACTTAATGATGAACTGGGCTTGTAAGCAGATGTGGATGAAGCTACAGTGTGCATATGGACAAACAAGTAGAAAACATTCTTTTAAAAACCCTGCCAAAAGGGTAAGTAAGGCTCAACAGAAACAACACACATATATCAGGAGGGAAAAATAAATAACCGTAATGGCTCACAGCCACATGCAAATTGTGGCCATATTTCCCATGGGCCTTTCTTTCTCTCTGATCCCACTGTGCTGAACTGATTTCAGCTTAACAAGCCAAATGTATTGCTCGGGAATACCTAGTGATGCATGCCTGGGAAGAAAA
>VXBL01000245.1:3447588-3473853 GCA_013400195.1 Aramus guarauna | reverse complement strand
AAAAAAAAAAAAGAAGAAAGAGGAAAGAGGAAAAAAGAAAAAGAATAAAAAGATCTTCTAACATGTCCCAGAAGAATAGTCTCTAGTGTTTTTGGTTGGTTGGTTGGTTTTTGGTTTTTTTTTTTGTTTTTTGTTTGGTTTTTTTTTGGGGGGTGGGGTGGGGTGGATTTTTATTTTGTTATTTTTTACAAGGTGATTAGTGTAGAGGACCCACAGGCAGGAGGAGTGACCAAAGGATGAGAGCTGAGGAAAGCAAGGACCTTTGGATAGAATGAACGATGAAAGAGAGATACATACAAGCACAGATGATCTAGCAGATGGTCTTAAACCAATCTAAGTTTGAAAAGAAATGAAAAGGCAGAAGCAGCAGAAGATAAACTACCCTGAAAAACACCATTAGGGGAGATACGAACCAGAACCATCCATGTTTGGAGGGAGAAGATGTAAAACTACCCAGAGGAAGCCTGAAAGCAGCACATGCCCGCTAGGATAAGGGCCCATCAAGGGCCATCCCTCTTTCTTGCTGCAGCCCCGAGCTCTCCTGTGGGAGTTAACTTGTAGCTGATTCACTGAGAGTACTGAAAAAGACAGTAGTCTGCTTTTGAAATCAACTAAATTGCACCAGAGAGTTAATGCTGCTAAACAAGGATCCAAGCAGAGGGAAAGGAAAATGCCAGGACACGAGAACGTGGTGGGTGAGGCAGTTGGTGGCACCCTGTGCCCACGTGCTTGCGTCCACCAGTGGGGCCCGCAGCATTGTCCTGCCATTGACAGAAGCACCTGGGATTTAAAGGTAAACTACATGGCCACAAAAAATCCAAACCAAATCTATCTGTCACCCAACACCAATTGAGTAAGAACAGCAAGAGGCAATACTCCAAGGGAAAAGCTTTTTCCTCAGTCCACTGTCCTACTCTACCACTGTAATATCTCAGTTGCCCATACTGAAGAAATCAAACCATAATGGCTCAGCATCATCCATGTATTTGTACTCTGCCGTTGCTGCATTGTAAATAACAATCCAGCAGATGGCACAGCGAAATGACTCCAAGAGAGACTGGACTGGGCCCTCCCCAAAAGGGGAGAAACGTGGAGGATGGCTTTGCTCCAGCCACAGCATTGTTCCTGCACAGAAACTCAACTCAGGCTTGCGAGGGAGGACACCTTCTTTCCCTCTTCTGGAAATGGCCAGCCCCCTGTGCTGGCTGCTCAGAGCAGTCCTGTTTGGTTTGAGATTTGTAAGAGGTAAATTCTACTGGGAACAAAAAGAAATAATCAAAATAATAATCACACCCAGACAACAGTCAAAAACGTTACTAGCTTTTTAAGCTGCTGTACTTCACTGGGAGAATTCAAGGTCAAAAATGTATAAAAATGGAAAGGCAACTGGGATTTTCCAAGTGAGGTCAGCTGGATGACACTATGGTCTCCACCAACATTGATACAAATAAGACAAAAAAAAAAAATCTCTGTATCTGTCTTTCTTGCCAGTTCTTTACCTTCTTCTACTGTTTTCAGTCTCTACTGAAGGCATGCAGGGTCCAAGAGGCACAAGTATCTACAGGTATCTGATATATCACTTTCATCTTGGTATTCATTTCCATAAACAACTCACAGGTATGAGACTAGATCTTAATTTTCAGCTTTCAAAAATTTGGAATGGTTTCAAGAATTTCTTCAGTTCCCCAAGCTGCTATGATGAATTTCTGTCTTTAAAAGCATTTAAGAAAAATTAGTGATGGATTTTTAGTGTGTTAAACTAGAATTATTTATAAAGCTGGCTGCACGTCCATAAGGACGGGTGGTAGAAGGAAATGATATGAGGATAAACTACCAGTTACACCCATACGGGATCAGTATTTGTATCTCTACAGGCATACTCATTCTTACTTCTCAAAATGCAAAAAAAATGGGAGGGTCAGGGGGGAAGTCAGGGAAGGAGAAGAATTAATTTTGTAACAGTTCACGTGTCATTTTAAAGCCACATCAATTAGACTGACTTTGTATACATGAATACTATGTATAATTTTCTGTATTTAATTTTCTTTGAAATATTATAGTAAATAAGGCATAGATTAACTCATCTGTTTCCAGAACTCACTCCCTTACGCCCATAGACGTTCAAAGGCTGCACTTCTAATTGCTGGCAGGCACACATTAATTTGGGAAAAATTCTTAGTAGGAAGGAGACTGGAAAAGGCAATGAAAATATGGATTCCAGTGATGTGCAATCTCCGCAATCATTATGAACACCTACGTGCTTAACTTTATTTAACAACAGCAGACTGCGTAAGCTAAATATTTACAGAAAAGTCTTGGCTGGATCAGGGCTTTAACCAAACACAGAACAGACAAATGACAGAAGGAGGAGGGACGTATCGTCTCAAGCAAGAAGCCCATGCTCATGCTGGGAGTCTACTGCCCAGCCCAGCTCTCTTTTCTCTTGTTCCAATGCCTGGAGCTTGAGACCATCCATTCTCTTAACTTCCTCTTGTGTGCACCACATTAAAGGTGGGAGAAATAATTTATTTTTTCATATGCTGCTCATAAAAAATAAGAAGACAACTAAAAATACCCGGAACAACAGAACAGTTAATGTCTCCAGGCATGTTTCCTGGCAATCAAAGGCACTCTTCAGCAAAAGTACTCATTAAATTATGAACCTATTGTAACTATGTAAATAAGTCATAAATTAAAACAGACTCAGGTTATAGTAGGGCAATCTATAGAGTAAATCATCAGCTCTGTAGCAATACATCCAGCACCATCTGTGTTCCAGCACATTCACTGTCTAGTAACCTATCAGCTTCTGGAGTGCAAAACATAATGCAGATACTTATCCTCTGTCAGTGTATTGGTTGCATCAAAAATAAGTCTGGACCTCTCTGCAATCTCCACATGCTGGACTAAAGCACAGAAGACTGCTGAAATGTAATCTTGTGTCATGTTTAACAAAGGGAAATCCACCTACCAGAGAAAGGCAGAAGTAGCTGATACGGGTGAAAACTGGTGATTACTAATACTTGTAAGGTTTTTAGGTTTTATGATGTGTCTCCCAATCAGCAATGAAACTCAATGAAGGATGTAGTCAAAACAAAACCCAAACAACTTGAAACACAAAAGCTGTCATACCCACAGAAGTCCCCTATCCCATTTCCAACAGTTAAGCAAAAAACCTAACCAGGCAGACTTGGTAGCACAAGATAGTTTGACCGTGACCTGACGGGACCATTTTGCGAACTCTCCAGGCTCTGTGGTGCTGCCAGTGGGATACACAGAGGGATGCTGCAGTAGCTGCAGCCCAGGGCTCTGCTCCTTCCCTACGCCACAGGCGGAGGCAGTGGGGGGGACACTGTCCTCCCCAAAGCCTTTCACTGGGGTGTCGCACCCAGCTGCACACAGAAGCCTTTGGGCTGACAAAGCAGCCCTGGGCAGCCGGTCCCCCCCCTTGGGCTGAACTTGAGCACCATGTGGGGTGGTTAGGTGAGCCAGCTGCCAGTGGGACCCCCATGGCCACCTTGGAAGGAAGGGAGGAAGGTGGGACCTGCAGGAGTGATATCTGCTCCCAAATTTCCATTTGGAATGAACTGCTGTATCTAAAATAACAAACTTATGCTCATAAACAGGCTACAAATAAATCACTCCCAACCACAGCACAGGCCCACATCCATATTTTGATCGTTGCACGCGTTCCTCTGTCGTCTGCAGGCTGCTATTCCTAGGAGTGATGCAGGCAGTTATTGTGACAGTTACCTGATCAGCAGATCAAAATAGCAGCTGCGGGCAACGTGTGCAACAGTTGTGTGTACAGCATCTGACTATCTGACTACACCCGTATGTTTTAGAGCCTGACGGTTTTTGTATTACTCGCATCAATACCTAACCGATGGTAGTGATACTTACAGAGGGTACATGGTTACCCTAAATACAATGCAATTAAATATTTGAATCTTTTGTGGAATCAAAACTGCAAAAATAATGTCCTCTATAACTTTAAGGGAAAGGAGTGAAAAACGGATGTCTGGGTAAAGAGGTTTCATGTGGTATTTTCATTTGCTTTAGTGAGGGTTGTGCAGTAGCACAAAAAAGGCAGATGAGCAAGAGGCTGAGATAAAAATCAAGGACATGTCAGATTACAGAAATGTGGGTTAGTGTGGCCCTGGGAAACAACTTTTTGAAGCTAGTGATTACTAGAAGTGAATTAAGAAATTAAGCAAAAAAAACCCTGTTGGCTATTATTTAGTCCTGCTCTGCTTAAAGTGATTCAAGGTAGGTCTGCATAAGATGGCCTGCTTATATGATAAATGGCTGTGCCCTGCAGACACATTAATACAGGTCCCAGAAGCTGTTAGCACCTAACTTCACCTGTACTAACCCTTCTTGCCTCATTGCTGGATTAACTGCTACGCTGACTAAATTCAAAAGCTGACTCAATGAGAGTTAGTTTTTCTGGTTAGCTTCCACATCATGTTGCTCTTGGCTTTATCATCCATTTCTCCTATTAACTGAAGTCACTTCAAGGATGATGAATTCTGGCTGATTACTCAGGTCAAAGTACAAGTATACCTTTTCAATGTGATTTCTGCTAGCATATGCCTCTGTTTCTCAGTTTCACAAACATAGTAAGAATTAAGATGAATAACTTACCTGTTCATTTTTGGTCAGTCTTGTTTTGTTATGGATGTCAGATGTAACCAGGTTGAATCCATGTTTTTCTGATAAAATTCTCAAAAGCAAAACCACAGTTCGACTCCCACACTTTCCAACTCTGTTGTAGACCACCTGGCTGGGGAAAGGAAGTACCTAAAGATTGAAAAAAATGTATATCAGTATTTTTGCTTCTGTGTACCTCTGAATCACAGAATGTTTTGACCATAATCCAACAGGTACGTACAGGAGAATTTCTAGGACCCTGCCCAGGTCAGAAGCATTCACTTCCACCAGCAAGCTCTTTAGAACTGAAACACATGGCTCAGGAAGTGGTAAACTGAGATTTCACCCTCATTATCCAGTTTAAAGTAACAGTGCAGATTCATACCTACTCCAGAAACACTAAGTCACTGCTGGTGTCTTCTAGTGAAGATGATGATGGGCTTAAGTTTGCTGCTTGTAACCTCACTGCAAATAGTCAGCTTTAGGTCACTGCTCCCATACAAAGAACAAAGTCGAGAGAATTTGCACTAGTTTGGCAACTCAAAGTGAAGTTGACATAACACAAGAGGAATGCTGGAATTGCAAAACTTCAGCTTAAAAACAAAAAAACCCCAAACAACCACCAGTTGTATAGAGCTAAAATTAATCAACTGTTTCAGTTTCGAACGTAAACAGGAATCTTCCAAAGAGACTTGGAGAACAAATCATGCCACTGGCTAGGCATGTGGAATAAACAACGCCAGGGGCCACAGGTGGCCTGGAGGCCAGCTGGCACAGTCCAGTCACATCCATTCAGGTAACGTTCACTAAACCTCAAAACAGAACAGCCACATCCAGCCTGCCCACTGGGAACAGTCTCCAGCCTATGCTAATTCTTGCATCATGCTCTTCTTCCCTGGAAAACAGAACAAGCACGTAGGAATTCACTGTCCCGAATTATATTGGATGCAACCTTGTTTTGTTCCTGGGTGATGTCCATGGGCTATTCTTTCAGTAAAAGGCCTTCTGAAGTCACACTATCGCACTGGACAAGTATTTGGTGTATAGCATATAGCAGCAGCATCTGATAAAATAGGCCAAGAGGCATCTGTTTTCAAGCCTTTTAAATTGGCTAACATAGTCAGGAGCTCAGAGGTTCATGCACAGCAGTGCATATACAGAACTCACTGTGGAAAGTTCAGTTTTCTATTAAGATGATGGCACAAAACGTTTCCCAACGTGGGGCCTGCATCTGGGTTCCAGGCAACGTGTTCAAGTGCCAAAGTGATGGTGTGTCTCAACCTATAGTTACTTCTGCTGTTGATGCAATCACATTCTCCTAGCAAAAGGATTTCAAACATAAAAGCAGTCAGATGAAGCATATGGGCTTCTGGCACTTCTCATGGTATCTGAACAGCTAATAGATCTTCATCAGGGAAGCAAAATGATTCCTCAGGCAACCCTTCACATTACTTTCAGAGAGGACTGCAAACCAGAACAAAAACCAAACCAACAAACAAAAAGAAAAGGAGGGGGGAAAAAAAAAAAAGGAGGGAAAACAAAAAAGAAAAATCTGGATTTCCTTATCTATCATCAGAACTTACTAGCACTTTGCTATCAATGCTACACTTCATGACCAGAACATTACTCTTGCTACTGGTTGCCACGTTGAGGATATCCTTCACTGCAATATAAACATGGAAGCTGTCATTCTCCAAATTACCTGGGGAAGGGGTAGGTATTTGGTGATCATGGCTTCAGTTAAGCTTTCCAAGTTCTAAGACATCATATCTGCTGATTCAGCAAGTAAACATAAGCCTCCCAAGGCTCATACAAAACCCACATAACATGCCAAGTCTTACTATTTTGTAATGTTTTTTATAGTCTTCTATGAGAAACCTAGCCCACTTACTCCTTATCAATCTTCCCTTCAGAAGCCTTGCTTCCTATGAAATGCAAAATCCCAGCCTCAATGATTAGAGAACTCCAAAGGTGATGAATGTAACATCTCTGCGCGACAGCAGTAGCTAACCTTTTCCAAAACAATTGCTAATGATGTCTGAAAGGTTAACATTTGATCACATTTTATTATGTTGATTGTAACACCGGGGACATCACCATAAAAGTTTTTCTTATGCAAGAACACACATGAGCCATATTTTGGATTGTCCCTTTTTTCATTCATCTCTTCGCATAACAAAAACCAGCATCAGTATTTGCCACAGCCCCGCAGCACTATCCGCACACCACCACTGTAACTTGTGGAACGGGAGTTTCTCCTCTGCTCGGACATACACTTTTCACACACTTGCACAGCAAAGTCTGCCAAAGTCTTCAAGAGAAATGCTGAGTAGACGTTGACAAGTGCCAGTGAAGGAGCAAGAGCACATGCAGTGTGTGTTTGCCTAGCATCACAGAAATGTAGTAAATGATGAGAGTTTGTAGGGCTATGGAAACATTTAAAAATGCTTCCTAATTATTAACTGCTTCGACTTTCATAGCAGAGTTGCACTTTGCAATATTGCAAGGAAAATATTTTCTTCACTGGTACTTCATTCATTTCAAGTGGAATTTTGCTGCACCCAGGTTACATTCAAGCTCTAATTAAATCCTTGACTTGAATTTTATTAATATAATTCTTTAAGAAAGAAATAAAATTAAAGCAGGCCTTTGTAAAGTCTCTATTCTAAGTGCAAACAACTTTACCAGCTAAAAAAAAGACAGTTGCTACCAAGTTTGGCCAGTTCTCACCTTTGTTTCTGAAATGCACCTTCCTATGTAACACAATTCTGTTCTGCACGCAGATGATAACCATGGCAACCCTCAAAAAGAAACCATAAGCAAACACTCACTGCAGATAGAGAAAACTGAAATAAAGGGCTGTTATGTTCAGACAACTGTTTAGCTTAAAGGAGGCCAATATATCAATGTCTTGATTCAGTAAACATCTGAATGCACTTAGGTAAAATCGGACAAGATTCAAGATAAACGCTACAGCTCAAAGCTCGCTTCAGAAGAACACAGTCATTAACAGTAATCAAAACTTTGCTTGCAGCACTGCTGAATGTGGCAAGCTTTAGGGATGCACTGCTGAAGCTTTGCTCGTGTTTTGCCTGTTTACGTCACCGTTCCACTTACACACCTCAGTGCACCAGAGGGTGCGCCCAGTACACAAAGCCATGCACCACACATACTTTTGGTACATAATTTGGTACATAGTATTTGTTTAATGCGACCAGTTCCCTTAGGACGCTGCAAATGTGCTTTCTGCATTTTAGAAAACAGCCAAGTAATTTCTTAGAAGAGGAAATACTTCTTCCAGAAACTTGAGCTAGAATCAGGCAGATACAGAAATGCAACAAATTGAAAACTTTTTCAGAGAGGAACTTCTTTCATTTCCCCCTCACGATGCTCACAACAGACTCAGACAATACAAGCAATGGTGGCAGAAGAGGCACTTGAAAAGAAGGCTCCTGTTATATTAGCAGAAACAAGACGGAAAACAGCAGTTACAGATCTACAAAATGCTAACTGGATTACATTTGTATTTTACAATGAGAGTACATATCATGTAGACTGACTAACTGCTGAGGTGATGCTCTAGCAACAAGATATTCATGTAACAATATACACAACTTCAAAATAATTACAGACTGACTTTATTGAGCACTGCAGCAAAGCCCAGAGGTAATATAAACAATTCAAACATGTAATTCACTTTGGAGTTGTATGAATTAGTACTTACAGCTATAAAAGAGTAAAACCCACAGTATAATTACAACAGCTCTCTCCAAGGGTTTGGGAAGTTATATAACAATTTACTTGTCAGTTGCAACTGACTTTTCTTTTCTTTTGTTCCACAGCTAAAGAAGATGTCAAGAACCATGGTGAATGAAAACAAGGAGAAGAAAAAGCAAGTGTAACCCAAAATGAATCTGCATTACGGATGACCACTGTCAAGCAGCTCTGCAGGGTAGGTCTGCCAGTCTCAGGAGTAGAGCCGTTTCTCAGATAGCCTGACCAAAACCCAGGCTTCCATCTACAGCGGTGGCTTTGTCTCCAGGTAAACCTTTGCATTATTTAAAAAAAAATCAAGCTGGATAATTACCTGCAGCGTCAACAATTTAGGGATTGACCCAAAGGCCTAAATCATTCCACTTTTACTGAGCCAAATCCAGTATAATTTTGCACATTTGCCAAAAATTTCCCAGCCCAGGTACAATTTGCCCAGACAAATAACTGACACCAGAGATACATGTTCCCAGAAAGCAATCCATTATCTTCCCAACTTCCACAAGCCAGTGACCCCAGTCCTTACTCATGAGAGGGGCCAGAAGCGGGTGCCAGAACTGGCCTCTCCTTTCTGAGCAGACACCAACCTGTGGCCAGATAGTGCTCTGTGTTTATCAGGTGAATGAGGCCAACGAACATAGGCACAGCTGCTAAGATCGTGAGAGCAATGAAAATTTTGCTGATGTCACACAATTCTATATAGCATCACATCTTCCCAGTGCAATCTCTGCATTTTATTTTCCTGCCCAAGTGAGACAGAATTCTAAGAATTTTAAAAAATGACTTACTGGATCAAAGCAATGGCCCATTTGGCTCGTGAGTGGTGAAAGATGCTCATTAGGCACCTGCAAACCTGAGCACTGTCAGCAGTCCATTTCTCTCCAGCATCTCTCCTCCTGCACCAGTGCCCCCAAAGATTGCATATGGGATGTTAGAACGCAGATCCTTGCCTGTGGCCTGAAGAACTTCTTATGCAACTTGCTATACCAACAAATTCCAGAATTTTGTTACCCACTATGCATTTCATTTTTAGCTCATCTTCTACCATTTCCAGAGAATATCCGTTCTCACATTGTGGGTTTCATGAAGACAGATCAGATAATTCAGTCACCAGCTTTAAGATCTTAGATACATCGGGTGCCTCTGCAATTAGGGTTTGTCACAAGCCTGCCATGGACTATTTAAAGGCAAATTCTAACACCACTGAGAGATAACATATTCCAAACCTAACTTCGGGAATTACTGCATGAAATCTCATTCCAAACAAATATCAACTCACATTTAAAGCAATTATAATGAACAATTGCTAACACAGAGATATGTCAGCAGAAACCATGACTGAAAGATGAAAAAGAGAGAAAACAAAATAAATTACTAGTTAGCCTCCTTCTTCCCCGGGTAAACCACACAGATCCAGTTATCACAAGATCCACCTGTAGAATGTAGTAACACTGGAACTCTAGAGACAAGCTTTTGGAATTAACCAACTCCAAAGTAGACAAGACAGCATGATCTTCTCTACGGGTCACTGAAAATACACTAGAAACCACAAGAAAGATAAGGGTGAAGTTTGTTTGTTTTCACAGTTTAAAAGCCATATAGCTGCAGTGGAGGACTGAAAATAAGGCAGAAGAAGAAACAGAAGATTCTTCTGTTGCATGTTCATTAAGCAAGTAATATAATTGAAAAAGGATGACTTCTCCTCCGCCCCGCTCCAAACAATACATTTCATCTGTTTGGCAGCTGACATATTTGGAAGAATAAGTTAAAATGTGTTCTCTAATGATTCAACATCCCTAAGTACCAAAATAAATTGAAAACATAAGCATGGAGCAGAAGCAGCAAAAGGAGGCTGGTTGTAGCCATAGTCCTCAGCCTTAATAAGACTAAAGAAAAGCATTACTATGAAGTGTCTGCCAAAACTAATGGTTCCCAGTGTGTCCCATAAAACAGATCTGTATAGTCAGTATCAAAACTTTCAATAATTTTTCTGTGAAGTAGTACTGCACCCTTAGAAATCTAAAAAGAACTCAGTCCAAAGCACAGTAAAGTCTCCCTGTTAAGCTCCGATCAGTTCCTATTACAAGATACTACGGCTACACATACAGCAAATTGAAACCATGATAATATCCATAGCAACCTGAAAAAATTACCAAGAAAAGGGTCAAAGATCAAGTTTTCAAAGTTTTGGCTGCATCCTGTCAACACATTTCATTTTGCTCCTTTTCTACCTTACACCTGATTTACTGTCTTACAACAACAGCTTGCAGCTGAGCAAAACCTCTACCGCAGAACCAGGTTTATTTCAGGTATGTGAAGTTACAGCACTGTTCAAATCCAGCACATGTATACATAGAGTCAAACAGGTTGGTAAAGAGCAGATGCTCTGTTCACTCGGCAGTTTCGGGTGGTCACTGAGGTTAGGCAGCCTCTGGAGGCGCGAGCAGGACTCCTGGCTCTCATGGCTCAGCAACACTCACCATACGCAAGCGACGGCAGCTCCGGCTCCTCTCAGGGCTGAAGCAGGTGAGAGGGGATCACCCTACCCAACAGGTAACTGCTGGCGGAGGGGGTACAACCAACACCTGCTAGATTAACCAAATCTTTTCCTTTTGCCCTATCTTAACATAACATGCTTTTCAACCTCCTCTTCATTTTTGTTGCTTTCCTCTGCAGTTTGCAACTTGCTCACGTTTTCTGGGATCAAAATTAGATATAGTGCTGTATCTTGTCACCCTAGTGCCCAAGAGAACTGAACAGTTATGCTTCATATCTTGCAGACGTCCTGCTTTAATACTTCTCAGGATGGCATTTAGAAGAATCAAAGCATGTGGGACTGTCGCTGGTATAGAGAGGGGTGCAGAACATAAAGTCATCACTCTTCTTTAGCCTACATGAGTGTATGCAGATAACAACAGAAAAAGAACAGGAAGACTCTTTTCTTCTGAAAAACAGTATTTTTATCTCTTACTTCTAAAGTTCATGACATCGTGGAAGTCATCTTACTGGTATGCACTTATCTTGTAACAAGATAAAGGAGATAAATGATGTAAGGACACAGTTCACTGATGCTGGTATTGGTTGAGGGAACCAAGGTAGGTTAAGAATTTTGGTGTCACTTTAATTACCCAATTTTCCACTGGAAGGTTTTCCATGTAATACCGAAAAACCCTTAAGCTGCAGAATGTGTGCAAGCCAGATTTTAACTCCCGAGCAGCTTCACTTTATATGTATATGTATCTTGGAACTGTAAAGTTTAAAACTGCTGTTTTTCCTCCTGAGCCCAGGGTATTGTACACTCTGTGATGTGCTCAGAACACACTGGCACAGTTATTCTCTGTTTAAGTAGTAAATCCTATCACATCCAACCCACATGTTTATATTGGATACTTACAAAATGAGAGATATTAAGTAGCTAAGCCTGGTTTAAAACTTTTTATAATATATCACAGCACTGGTGTTCCCCTAAGTAACCTAACTACCTTATAGTAGTTTCTATCCTTCCAATGCAATATTCACGAGTTCACCCCAGGAGCCAGTAATATTGGATTTGAACGTGGTGAGTGGTAGACTAAATAATTTATTCCTCTGTATGCACTTGTCTTTCTTCACATTAAAGTTTAACCCTTTTCTACCTATTGTGGTTGACTATTAGGCTGCAGCTAGTGCAACAACTCATGGTTTCACTATTGCCAAGGATCTGTCATAGTGTGTTTCAGTTTGCCCTCCTGCCCTTCACTTTAGGCCCCCTTCAGTAGTTTCACATTTTATTTTAATGTCTTCAGCATGCTTGTCTTTTCCACTGCACTTTGTGCAGGCACTTTATAAGTCAACTGCAGTATGAAACAAAGATTGTTTATAGTCATAATTGGATTTTAATTTGTAAAACAGGCCAGTTCTGCTGGACTGTAAACCACAGGCTCGTTACTGATGAGCTGGCTCCGAGGTGCTCTCGCTCCATGTGCTCAGAGGAACTCAAAGGGACTGAATTTCCATCACAGCTTCTGCAGGCATTAGATTCAAATCTAGTTCATGACAATGTGTCACCACCTGGAAGGAGCAACACCAAGAAGCACCTACAGGAAGGACAATGTGCTGCTGGCCAACTCTTCCAGCAGAGCCAGAACACAAGCAAAAATTCCAGGTCATCTAAAATTACTCAAAGGCCCAGAATACCTTCCCTGACTGACCACAATCTACATCTGAGTCACAAGTGGATCTTCTGGTGTTGGAGATGCCATGTGTTGGAGGCAACAGTGGACAAGACCCAGCATCAAGTGCTCCCATTTCACCCTTCTGCAATCTGAAATGATTAATCTAGCTTGCTCAGGCAAACCAAACCTCATTCCTGATGACCAAAGCAGGACTCCTTTCCATTTCAATGGAGGAGCTTCTCCCTGCTTCTAATCAAAATCTTCAGTAGTACCAACAGGACACTGGGTGTCATGAGTGCTGTCCTGAGAATTACCTATCCATACCTGCACTTACCCTGACCTTACATTATTTGTCCAAATTCCTCCTTCACCTGAATTACCACAGTACCATTGTTCTTACACAGACCCCTTCAGCCCAGTCAAGACACTCTGCCCTCTTTGCCTGATGTTTTGACTCTACGGTTGACCACTCATAGGTGAGGTCATAATCTCATTTTTGATTATAGCTTATGGCCCTTATTAGAGTATTTCACCATTATTTACTGTTTCCTGACCTACACTTTATAGTTTTGTAAAGCCTGGCTAGAAAACTGTCAGGACCTACCAGTTCATCTTCAAAATCAATAGGATTTCAAAATAATACTAGAATTCTTATTTATTTTGTGGGTTGTTTTTTTTGGGGGGGGGTGGTGTGGGGTGGTGTGGTGTTTGTTTGGTTTTTTCCCCAGCTTTGCCAGCCTCCAAGTTTCAAGTTTTCAAGTTTTTCTTCTTCAAACATTGTAGATAGAAAAAAACTCCCTCTTTTTTCAGGTCAACTGAGACTCTTACAGAACTGTTTAATGGTAACAGTTAAGGATTTAAGAACAGCATCAATAAATATAAGACCCATGGTAAAATCATGAGTGTTACTCAGCTGAGTCACAAGGCTTAGCAACATCAACGAAATCAGTCTGTCACTTCTGAAAGATGCTAACCCTATCCAGAATGGCAGATTTTTGTTCTTCCATTGAAGGTTTAGGTCATCCAGACCCAGCTGTGATTGGACTTCAGTATTATAATCCAGCACTTCCTAATAAAAATATAATGAAGGTGGTCATGATTGAGTGGATATGACCTCCTCCTACGCTATGTTAGTTTATGAATACCTTCCTATCATGGAAAGAAGGGGAAGAAGAAGGGAATGTATTGGACAGCTGGAAATTTAAAACTGTAATCCACAATAGATAGTCTTATGCTGTGAAATAATCTGCACAGATGCTTTGCAGGTGAACAAAAATCAACTCAGAATGGATTATGTCCTAAATTTCAGTGAAAACGCAGAGCTCTACTAGTTTCAGAAGTGGGGACGCTAATGCCTTGGGCAGATTTTAGCTAGACTATGTGACAAAGAACAAAACCTACAGGTTGCAAATTTGGTGATATCAGAATTTCTCTATTTTGTGCAACAGTGGGTAGGCTGCTGTGTTAATGCCAGAGGCAAGCAAAATTCACAAATTTAACTATGCACACAGCCTGACAAGTACAAATCAAATGATCAAATACTTTCCAAGCATCTCTGAAATCAGACGGATGACAACCACAGACTACTGTCATTCACAAAACCTACTACCCTGTTGTCTCTCGAAGTCTCAAAATTGAGAGGTTGAAAATGTTAGGCTTAGTAAAAAGCCAAGTCACTACTCTTGAAACTTCTTCAGGATGTCAGCATGCACAGTACCCCTCACGGATTTATCTTCTTGTGACAGGCAATCTGGCTTTAATTTCCCAAGTCTACTTGTACTGTCCATTTACTATCAGTCAGCCTCCCCATATCAACACCTTTCTGATACACTATAAACAGAAGAAGTACTAAAAAATAAGTAATCAGCTTCTCTATTTTGGTAAGTAACAGCATAAAATAATTTCTTGTCCTGAAGATTCTTGATCAATAAATTAGTAGGAACAAAACAAACAAATTAGTACTCTAGTACTATTCAAATATTTTTATGACCCAATTCACACTTAATAGTACAGACTCAATTCTAGCTTTTGGCAATATCTCTGTAATACCAGTGTGCTATATCATTCACCACATGTAGCTTCAGCAGGTTTCCAACTGATTATAAATGACAGACAATAGGAAAATCTGGAAAAATCAGATTTTTCTTCTCTTGAGATATTGTCATTTATAAGGAAGGAGAACGCAATTTAAAAATAACATGAAATAATTATTCTCAATACTTCTACAATTATATTACATCACCTTTAATAAACTGAGGGAAGTGGAGAAATATTTTATGTTTTTTTAAAATCACAGTATTTTATTGACTGTACCAGGCTCAAAAGCCCAGTTATACAGTAAAACAGTACTTCAAACTGTAGAGGGGATCTTTGTGGTTGAGGCACTTGCTGAGTTCTCTTTTAACATTTTGATTTTATCAGCCAGGTGTTGAGTCTGGGAACCACAGGAAGTTACTTTATTTTAGTGTTTCTAAATTCTGTCAACTTTTGCTCACTGAAAATTTTCAGGCTACACAAACATGTCATAAATGACTCTTCATTTTACAAGCAGGATAGGGCTTTTTTTAACCACTGAAATCTCCTCCCACCCTGCCCTCAAATACATTGCTTGAAAGATTATCCACCATTTGTTTCAGAATAGCTGAACAGAGAACTGAAACTCTGTCAAAAACACACACTACTATTCATGCTCTTAAAGTCCGTAATAAGCATGCACCTAGAAGGAAACAAATCTTACTTGTTTTTAGTTTTCTTTTTTAAAAAAATCAAGCACTTCATCCCTAGCAAACCAATCACTTAAGACGGTACAATGCTGAAGGGGTAAACCCATGTTCTCAAAAAAGATGGCTGGAGCTAAAACACAAGTTCAAATGAAACAGGAAGTATCCACTAAAAAAATAAATCAAAACTAAAAGAAAAATGCACAGTTCTTAGCTGTTATCTTAGTACTGTTACTAAGTACTAAGTACTAAAACAAAGCTGATACAAACCCAATGAACGGAAAAACTCAATGCAATGAGGGCAATGCTGACATCAACTTTAATAACATAAATTAAAAAAATCTTCTTGACAACAGAAGGTGACAAGGACTGGGTACAGTACATACATACTAAAGGCCACTCAAGGATTCTGCTATCTTTTCCCATAGTCTTGATCCATAAGGAAAACATCAACAATTATCATGTAAGTACTAGGCTAGAACTGAAGGAATGGTGAAAAGGGTATTTACCCACTTTCCAGCTTCAAACCAATAAAATCAGATCAAACCTATTTTGTGTCTGCATTTTATTTCTTTTCATTTTGACCTCGTCCTGAGCCACATCCATTTTTGTATTCACTTAAAGCTTTGAAGCACTGTCACACACGTGCTAAGCATAGGGCTTTGCTGACACCTAAATGCGTCCATGACAGGCATCCCATGGGAAGACTGTCAAGAAAAGGAGAACAGACCACTTGAATGTAATTCATCTGCCATCTACGTGCACAGCTCCTTTACACATATATATCAGCCGCACCAAAAGAGGGACTCATCCTGCTGCTCTTGCTAAGTTCTCAAGGGAAAAGCTTTCAATCAATAGCAACAGTAGGTTTGATAAAGATCGCATTGTTTGTCCTCAAAGGTCAGCTTCACCATCCTGGATGGAGGAAAAAACCTCAGAAAGTTTTGCTATGGAAATAGCTAGCCCAAATACTGGAACAAAATACACCCGCTGTTTTATTCACCAAAATGCTCAGACATGAAATATATCAGCTGAACACCATGAGTCACTAATGAACAGCAATTTCATAGGTGTTTTTTTACAAACAGGCTAGCATCATCTACAAGCATCACTTAGATTCCAATCTACAGAGGAAGGATAAACAGACGATCACTTTGCAAAAAACTTAAAATTTATATTTTCAGACGTGCATAAAAAAAACCCAGGAGGCAGTGAGATAGAGATTTGACGTACAAAATTCAAGTGCTCCAACCTGAAGAGTTAATTTTTACTAACAGAGTAGAAGGTTACATTTGGCTCAACTATATTCCCTTTGTATCTGTCACATACTAACACCAGCAAGACCAGAGGCATGCTCGGGTTACTGGAGGTTGCATCTACCTGCAGAGAAGCACACACAGATCTGCATTAGAACTCGTGAAAATCTGGCATTAGTCAAGGCTTCGGTGCCTAAGGGCCAAAGAAGAGTGGCCTATGCCAGACACGCTACCTTCATACCACTGGCAAGGGTAACCACTGCTAACCTTTAACAGTTGAGTAAACCTTTACTGGGGGAAGACTTGAAAAGCTGGTTCAACTGGCCTGAGAGGGAGAACCAGAACCACGCCAACAATGTTCATGTACAGCAGTGAGCAAAGCTCTCCTCCTCCACTTGCACTGAGAAAAGTGCTGCTGCCACCTTTATTTGAAAAAACAGCCCAGCACCCTGAGCTCCTGAAATGGGATGATGGGATTCCTTTTTCAGAGAACAAGTGCTATTTTCAGTTCTTCCACCGGGAAAAAAACCCCAATGTAGTATTTAAAAAAACTCCAAATTTTTGGCACCTAGCCATGACAAAAAGCCAAAACCAATACGATTTCCAACAAAACACTGGAATGTACTCTGCAGAACAGCTACAGTCTGGTACATATCAACTGTTGGTGGCCTTCTGCTACAGCTAGCCACATACTGCCGATATTAGCTATCAGTCATTTCAACCCTGGGCAATGGATTGTTGTTCATTATCTCAATTTCTAGTTTTTAAGCATTTTTAAGCAGACACATAAAATTAGAATCCTTTTGACTCTAAAACTTACTTCCTAAGCCTACCAAATCCCCCCTTCATGTTTTCATTTCACTCAGGGCATGCTGTAATTCCCTCTGATGAATACAGCAGGCATTAGGAAAACACTGGAGAGCTTCATATAATAGTGCCACGTAAGGACTGACCACAGCTGAATGCAGCAGGCCAAAGGTATGCCTTCCAGGGCAAGTGACTGCCAGGATTGAAAGAAACAAATCAAGGGCTTTTTCATCTGTGCATTACAGGTGCTACTAAAGAAAGGTGCATCACGTTTATCCGGGCTTTGCGAGGATCACGACTGAAAACACTATTTGTAGTGAAATATTTTAAATGTTGGATTCAGGATGAATTTCTTCTGACACCTTTCTATATGTCATTAAACCATTCATTGACCTTAACCATCTATTAGTTTAAGTGTAGACAGCTATCTAGTCCAACGACTAGAGGCTACCTGAAAGATAATGACAATTACAGTGAATTTAGTTTCACTCACACAGGTAGAGATCACAGTTCAGAGCTGAAGCTGTAGGAGGGTAAATAATTGCACTAGCCAATAATGCAATACGTGAGATTTACAAAGTGAGAGCATCTTCATGCAAAACATGACCCTAAGCAAATACCAGGAATTATCTGCCCTTTTACCAATCCTCAGCCATGTTTTGATTAGAAGAATGAAAAACGAAACAAAAAAATCCCACCCAAGAACAAGCAGACTCACCCACACATTGTCTAAGGGATGATCAAAATGTGTGCACCCATCTTTCATCAATATTTCTAAACACAGGCAAGTAATTCAAAAAGCAAAATACCTGTAACTTATACTGTTATTCCAGTGAGCTATTCACCAAGCTTTCAGGGGTGAGGATGATTACTGAGGAAGCCAAAAAAACTCTACTGACTCTAAGTAGCTAATCAAAGAGTACCAACGCAACCAATCGTGTAGGTATCTAATCAGCTGGTCTTTCTATAGACAGCTGAGCAGCAGCTGGATGAAGCTGTGTGAACACAGCCCAAAATTACATGTTTAGATAAGCAAAAGAAATATTCATAATGTAAACAGGAAAGTGTCTGGGTGGGATAAATCTGTCCAACTGCTATTGCCCATTGGAGTATAGTTTCCATCCACAGCACCATTAATTGGTAACGCAAAATTCCTGAAGTAAAAGGACCAAAATATGAATAAAGTTTTCAAGGCTAAAAAGTCTGACCTAGATTACAGCTTTTTCCTTACTGGCACAGCTGGGAATTTCTGAATGCTATCGCAGGCATGAAAAATACAGGTTTGGATTAAGTTGTGCTTTACTCCTCTGAGCTGAGTGTTCACTGTGAAGACCTGACAAACATAATGCTTTACTCCATGCAAGCTGCTATGCTTCTGGGCAAGAGAAGCAAATGGTACCCAAATACCAAAACAATATCTTTCAAGAGCACAAGAGGGACCTAAATAAATTTAAATGTGAAACATTTGTTCGGCCTTAGATTCTCCCCCGTCCCATCTCGGTTAGTAATGATGAACTTAACATGCTGATTTTGTTACTTCTGTCTACATTCATTTGTTTTTGTAACTGTGCATACAGAAAAAGTAATTTGTGTTGAAAATAAGATGTATGTCACCCCTCTAAGTGAGCTGTCTGAACTTTAAGAGTATAACAAATTTCCACATACCAGCTGAAAATTAAAGATCTCACATGCACAGAGTTTGCAGCAAAAAGGTGAATAAACCCAGATTATTGTAGCTTCCTTTCACCGATAACTAAGCTAAGTCAAATTGCTTTCCACATTACCCTCCTTCTGCTGACCAAAAGCCAACTGTTTCACCACACTGATGCACGCGTGTGGTTGAGCATTTAAACTCAAGGCCTGGTGACTCAGGATGTGATTTCGTGGTCAGTTTGAACTGAGATGAGTGAGGACTACCATCAGAGATAGTGGCTGTTCACCTCACCCCACCTCTAACTACTCACTCTCACCTGCTGCACTTGCATTCATGGTGGGCCACATCAGTGAAATAACCAGTCTGAAAACTAAACTAGAAGACAGCCGTGTTTTCAGGTAACTGCTCTAGCTCACCCACATCAGCCCGGTAGGAATCCTGCACTGCTGACATAAAAAATGACCCCTTCATCAGCAAAGTCCACTTTTTGACTAGAAGTGACCATGGAATCTCACCCTTTCATAGGCAGTTCTTGAAACAGGTAAAATTTCTACTTAAATACTGAGAGAGCTTACAAAAGCGTTCAGGCATCTAAGTTCCATTAAAACAATACTACTTGAAAAGTTTTATATTAAAGAAAGCCAGAAACTATATTATATAAATTAGCCTACTGCTAATTATTATTATATATATAATCACAGAATTATAGAATGGTTTGGGCTGGAAGGTACCCCAAAGATCATCTAGTTCCAACCCCCCTGCCATGGGCAGGGACACCCTCCACTAGACCAGGTTGCCCAAAGCCCCATCCAACCTGGCCTTGAACACTGCCAGGGAGGGGGCAGCCACAGCTTCTCTGGGCAACCTGTTCCAGTGCCCCATCAAAAAGGGTTATGATAGACTTCTTGTCTGGAAAGACAGGCACAAGATAGTACCAAATCATGTTTTAGAGAATAAAACAACACAGAGTAAACCAAAAGAAAACAAAACAAGAAATCCTAAATGTCTGCTTCCACTTTTTCCTCTTGAAGAAACCATCACAACAGCAGTCCTCACCTGAAATGTCATGAGGTGCCATGATGATGGTGAGGGAAAAGTCAAGGCTACACAGTCATATGCAATGGGAACAGTGTACCCTATCCCTAAAAAAAGGGCTCATTACACACATTCATTAAGAATATCCTACTGCTCTGCTTGAAAACATTGCAAGTGCAGCAGAGCCCATTGTCTAGGAACTGCTGCCAGCAAAAAGACAATCTTCATTTGACTTAGCTCCAACTATGGTGTCTTGGTTTTGCATGAAGGTGCTGACAGACAAAACATCACTAAAATCCTGCCTCCCTTTGACTCAATGACAAAAATTCTATTAGTTTAATCACACAGAGATTTAACCCAAGTTACTTACAAATCTCTGAAAACACCGGGGGAGAAAAGTCAGAAAGGCCAAGTGCAGTTGATGTAAACTCAGCAGTTGTTTTGCATACAAGTAAGCATACAATTAGTTAAAAACAAAACCAAAAAAAGCAAGAAGAAAGCAAATGCAAAATAACAGCAGCTCACCTTGTGAGGGGGTGGTCCGTGGTCATCCAAATAAGTGGAATTTCCTACAAAAAGAAGAAGGATGGAGATAAACAAAAGTCATCCAATGCAACTTCAAAACTTGCCACTTCATAGAAACAGTGTGTATCTATCCCACTCATTCTGTGGTGTCAAATAATTCAAGGAAAATAAATACCCTCTGCTTTAATTTTTGATTAACAAGAGAAAAACAGAACTAATTTGTTTTGGCTACAATTGTGATAAAAGATTAGATGCACATTGTCATTTTAGCATAAAATTAAATGTGCCAAAGCAACTTTAATTAAATAACCGTGGCATTCAATTATTTGCATGACAAAAACTGTCAGCTGCATCCTTGTACATTTTAAGCAAGTGAGCACAGTTAACTTCAAAAAGATTTCTTAAATAATAAAGTATCAAAGGCCTTCATCAGATTTCGGTCTTATGGAGTTGACAAGCATTCACTTATCTCTCTTCTAACATGGATTTTCCCTAACCACCAAGCTACTTTTTGGTTCCTGAACGGTATCAATCGAATGGGAGTTGTATTCTGATGTAATTACACCTGCCTTTTCAAGATGTTCTTTTCATTCAGACAAAAAGCTGCAGGGGAAAAAAAAAAAAGCGCTTCTAAAATTGTTACATGCTCCCTTCTATGTCAGCTACAATTAAAAAGGCAACAATTGCAGACTTTTTACTCATTATATACAAACACACCCTGATACATAAAATATACCTTCCCACATACACCCATATGCTTTCTTCCCCGCAACTATCCTTCCTGAACCCTTCTCTCGAATGATTAGTCAGAAGCTTTCCTAACATGTCCCAGCAGAAGACGAAACCTTGCAGCGAGTCAAAAGTTCCCCTGGGGCCATACATGCCTCTTTCAGTCATCCTCATACCAAAGACGGCAAAAATACCTCTGCTCTAACCTTACATCAGTATGGAGTATAAGAATATTTTTTACAAGCGCCTACTAGATATCCAAATGTCAGGTTGAGGAGGGCTGTAATAACCATGTCCCACTTGTGAGCATCTCCATTCCTGGTATGCTGAATGGGCAGCAGATCCCACTTCTAGGGCAATGCAGGCTAGTGGGAGTAAAACTTAACTTGGCACCAAAGAGCTCTTCTCTTGTCAATCTGGCCAAAAGAACATGGTTTCACATTGTCTTTTGGAGTACCAGAAAACACAGAGATTTCTGGATCCACAAGGCAGGAAGGAGAAGTTTGCACGTGAGTGAGTGTGATAAATTTCCACGTACAATAAAAAGTCAGCATTACTTTAAGGAAGTGTTTTGCTTTCTGCTTTTAATATGCTTTTCTAGCATAGGTTATAAAGTTATGAAAACTTGAGTCAAAAGGCTTCCAACTCATCTAAAGGTAAGTCCTAATACCCCAAAGTCATTCTTTTACAGATGTAGTACCTTGATCTTGCAAGATTTCGCACAACTACAAAAGCCTGAACAGTAAATTTTTGATGGTCATCTGAGATCATGAATCATCTTCTGAAGCATACCAGAAACTCATCTTTCTATACATTTGACGCAAATAACCATCCTTCGAACAACCCAGTTGATTATTTCAATGTCATGGATAATATGGCTGATTCTGTATACTCAGGATAAGTTCTATTATCCATTCCTCTGATATAATTGCAATTGCCAGGGAAGCAATTCAGTGCCCAGACTTCTAATAGAGTTGTGGGTGGCTTTCCAATAAAGTAGCTACTCCATACACAGTGAGATGGACTTGAAAAGAAGCATTTCAGGAAAACCCAGAGTCACACTTGGAGAGGAGCAAGCAAAGCTCTGTTAGTGCCTCTCCTTTCACACTCATTCAGGATTTAATTTTGCTGTAGGATCAGGCTATTACTGTGTAGTTCGTAGCAACCTTCTCCTCTTCACAATTAATTAAATTGAAAGACTGCCACTGTTGTTGATAAAAATAACTTTTGTGATTTTCTGTGTCAGGAAAATTGTTTTATTTTGATCCATGCTAAAAAAGCATTTTTGTTGTCTAAATAAGTTAGCACATTAGAAATGCCTTAAACATTATAAGAAAACTACTGATTTCTTAAAAGGAGTAACAAAACTTAGAGTTTTATAATGTGTATTAAGAAGGATACATTAATAGTTACATATATTTCTCATCTCCCCAAAACATAGGCAGTTTATGTTTACCCAAATAAAAAGAAATATTAGCTACATATATATTTATACATTAACCGTATGACCTATCACAGACTCTTTTGCTGTAGAGGATTTGAATTACCACCTTGTCTTGAGAAAATAGATCATTACAGTCATAGTTTACACAGCATCTTACAGAGTCAAGAGTGTGCAAGCTATGTTACAGAAACCTGAGATATTCTTTAAAATTAAGGAGCCAATAACATAACCAATTTTACCTTTCTGTATCAGTAATCCTTGTTCTTAGTATGCATGCTGCATTTTCTTTCCTTTGTAATTTTTTAATGATCCCAAGTACATCAAAATATCCCTGTATTTGAAAAGGCATCCTGTAGGTTTGAATTCTGCTTTGAAAATGTTTTTGGGGTTTTGTTGTTTGTTTCGTTTTTTTATTTTGGGTGGGGGGGGTGGGTTTAATACAGCACAGTCTATTTACTACTGTATCTACTTAAAAGACAACAGTACAATTTTGGCCCATTTTAGCCTGGAGAAGAGGAGGCTGAGAGGACATCTTATCGCTCTCTACAGCTACCTCAAAGGAGGTTGTAGTGAGGTGGGTGTTCATCTCTTCTCCCAAGTAACTAAAGGACAAGAGGAAATGGTCTCAAGTTCTGTCAGGGGAGGTTTAAATTAGATATTAGGAAAAATTTCTTCACCAAAAGAGTGGTCAGGTATTTGAACAGACTGCCCAGAGAGGTGGTGGAGTCACCACCCCTGGAGGTGTTCAAAAAAACGTGTAGACGTGGTGCTTCGGGACATGGTTTAGTAAACATTGTAGTGCTGGGTCAACGGTTGCACTTGATGATCTTAGAGGTCTTTTCCAACCTTCTATGATCCTACAAGGAGTTTTTTCATGGCAGTTGCTTGCTCAAATCCAGAAGCAACTAATGGCGAGAGCAATTAATTGCCAGGCAGACGCAAGCGATCAAGGAAATTACAAGTACTGATTTTAAACCTAGTCAGAACACCTTACAAACGAGGAGCAGAGGAAAGAAAGCTGCAGACACTCCCCAGTCCCTTATGCTGCCCCAAAGGCCACGTGCTGAGCTAGTTCCTTGCTCTGCCCCATCTCCTACTTCTGCTCCTCAGGCACGTGAACCAGAGCCGATCTCAGCATCCACTGCATGCCACATCAATTCAACAGTCTGAATTCTTTTTGGGTTCATGTTTAAAATGAGTATTTGTTTTCAGTAATAAAAGCGAAACATTTTGCTGTATGATTCATACCATACCCTAAGTAAAAACACTGAACTAACTCAAGAAATCCAGCTGCGATGGAGCGGAGCAGGCAGGCTCTGGAGTATGTTGGCCAGTTCCTTAACCCCACGCAGCCCTGCATGAGCTCTCACTGATCATCGTATCATAAAATTGGGCTTGTTTCCATTCTGCTTGCAAAGCAGGGGCCACACTACAGGAGCCTTTATGCACGCAGAAATATCCTGAAAAACGTGCACCTAGGTCCGAATATTTCTGCAGAAAAGCTGCAAGAAAGAAGATGACTTTCTAACACAAGAAGAGACCCCAAAAAGCTTATTAAGCATGACTCCCGAGTCGGGTATTTATAAATTTTATGAACTTAACACAGGATGCAGCTTTCACACATAGGGCCACTTTTCAGAGAATACATATCAGAGTAGGTCAATTTAAAAACAAAAGGAAAATTCAGCATTATAAATATTACAAGTGCAGAAATACCAAGGTAATGCCAATCTATGAACTATTGTCCACTAAGAGATGACAAAGTAGTACAAAAAGGAAAGTGGCACAGTAAAAATCAGGGACTTAGGAATGCATACCATAAACACTGTTCGTAAGCTCGTATGTTTAACTATATCAACATGACAAACATCTAAGATAGAGGACATTATTATGCAGCTTTTATATGCTCTGGCACAGACAGCATGTGTTTGACAACACTAAGTGCCACAAGAGAAGAAGAGGTGGAAATAATAAAGTGATAGAAGAGGAGGTAATCTTTCCTCATTAACAATCTAGTCCATTGCCCTGAAGCAACCTATGTTATTAAATTATTAGGATGACTTCAGAGAAGTCCTTTAATAAAGGTTTACTAAAGATATCATTGCTTTTGTCTGTTGTCTGACAATACACTTCTAGATTTATTTTGTTTTTCCTGGAGTATTTATTCTTTAAAAGACAGATTTTCTGCCTTACAATATATTCTGCCTTCCTGTAATAGCATGAAAGTTTAAGGCATTAGAAACAAGTCAGACAGAATAATCAAGTCTCAAAACAGTGGTATTACGCATTACACAAACATGCTCAATGGCACACATCTTGAGCTGAATGAACAGTCTCTTCCAGTCTGTCAGAGAAAAAAAAACAAAACCAAAAAAACCAAAAAAAACCAAAGAAAAAAAAATGCTCCCTCAGCTTTATTACAGAACATGGTGAATATGTGGAAGCAGTCCAAATTTTTCCATAATTTATTATCTTTGAGGTTAAGTGAATCAGCTGTATACAAAATCTTTGGGGAAACCTCGTGGTTATGTTCCTTTTTTCTGGGAATCACTAAGTGTGGGGGTTTTGCTTGAAGCGAGCCAACTTTATACAGAGAAGATGGTCAGTCACCAGAATTAAGGATAAAAATTACTGTGTCCAGTTCCCAACCACAGAAAACAAGAACAACTGCAATCCTGGATAAAACTTTTCCAAAAAGTGAATGGGGAGTACAGGAAGATGTGGTAAATGGGCTGACATATGAATGGAAGACTGTTTGATAGCAACCGAAACAGGATCACTCCATTTGAACAATTGAGATATCATGCAGAAAGAACTGAGTAGAGACGAAGGGAGGAAGCCAACATGGAAAATGCAGAGTTTTGACTGTTTTCCTGGAGCAAGGTTTTCCCTTGGTGGGAATCACAAGCAGCAGTCTAAAAGAAGCTGGGATCTAGCTACTGCCAAATTAATGCGTCTTGTGAAAGTTGTGCTTTGTTCTCTTCACTTGGTCACCGTCTCAAACTTCCAGGCGCCAATACAACCTTTACTGGCAGATCATCTGACGTCTAAAGGAAAAGAGCAGTTTAACAGTTGTCTGATGAGTCTTCTGCTCTGGAACTCAAGGCTTTGAAGAACAAGTCCCCCACCAAGCACCCCTAATCATTAAGAACTGCACCTTCAAAATAAATGAAGGTACCAGAGCATGAGTTTTGCTCTAGTTCCAGACAAAAAATTATTTAAGCAAGAAACGCAAAATCCACCCACAATCAAAATCAGTTCATGGTTCCCCAGTGCCAGTTACCATTTTATTCTACGCAATTTCCTTGCTCTTTTCCTTCAACCACGAAAAAAAACCTGCTACAGAAACACTGGCTAGGCTCCACTGGTAGAAGCGTTAACTCGAACAGGACGCCCATGGCTGGCAGCATGTACCCAGGTCAGGCAGAATTGCTAGGAACAACAGACTGGGGGTGGTTTCTGCAGTTTATTCTCAGCCTTCTGCATTTTATAGGTGTGTCTCTCCCCTCCCCCCCCC
>VXBL01000245.1:3393560-3447563 GCA_013400195.1 Aramus guarauna | reverse complement strand
CCCCCCCCGCCCAAGCAGAACAGTGAATATCCTTACAAATGTCATAGATTTTTACACATCTGAAATAATAAGATCTTAGTCATCACGCCATGAAGCCCTTTGTGGTCCAAAAGCAGGAAGGGGGCTAGGGACTACAATCTGAAAACTAACAGCTTAGCAGAATGACGTTGTCCAGCTCAAATCCAACCTAAAATGAAAACACGGCTATAGCTGAGGTCAGCAAAGCCACACCAGCTTTAACAAAGGGAACTTTTTCACAGGTGTGCAGAGAAGATTAACATAGCAAAACCCCACTGACCAGTCTGCACTGGAATACCGAGTGACTTACTGCAACTTCTTCCATCATAAGTAAAAGGCTCTGTACCTATAAATGGTTTCCTCTGTGCAAGATTAACATCCTGTCAAAATTTTCATTTTGACCATGAAGAAAATGTAGAGTAAGCATTATTTTTTTAAAAAAACATTCTGAAATTGATTTTTCTGCTTATTTTCTTGCCTTTCAAAAACATTTTGGTTATTCCTTATTTTTTTAACTCATAAATACCATAAAACCCAAACTCCAAAGCCATACATTTAAGTCACTCTACATCACTGCACTCAATGAAGTAAAGAAGCTGGAACATGATAAAAATACCTATTTAGCTTTATTACCCAGTCAACCGAACCCTGGAAATTTCATTAAGATATAGTTCAGATTTGTTTACCTACCAGTTTTACACTTCTAACACAATTAGGAGAGAAACTGGCGCATACAAGTGCAGGGGTTCTTTTAAGACTTACTGGTAATTCTGTATATGTAATTTATGTAAAAGTACCAGTGGAATACCAATATAAAGGGGGTGGATAATGGTGGGTTATAAATCAATGCAGAATATACACCAGAGAAAGATTCTGAATGAAGAAAAATACTTCTATGAAAATAAATATTAAAGAATACTGACTTGCTGTACACTTATCAGTTTGTCCAAATCTATTAGTGTTTAAATTTATACACTTGCCTTTTAGCATATGCAAGACTAGAGTGTTAACTTGTTCCATAGATCAATTTCTTCGGAAAAGTGTCCACATTAACTGTATTTGTTATAGTCAAACATACTGAAATGTATGATTATAATTCATAAGACATTCAAAACTTGCAGTGGTTTAGGTCAAATAAAAAAAAAAATAAAAAAATCAAAGTTCTGATATGACCCCATCTATCCAAATTATGTGATCTACAGAAAGCACCTCAAAGGAAATGTTGCAGACATTTGGTTTACTGGTGATATTCCTGGTGCTTTTTGCTTTTGCTTCTACTCTCTAGTGACAGACTTTCCAGCCTACAATTCTACAAGATGAAAGACCCGTTGTAATGAATGTTTAGAAATTCTGGCTAGATGAAACTGAATCTGAGTATTTGATAATGAAAACTTCTGGCTAAAATTGCTTTCAAATAAAGAGAAAAATCCTTCCATCTTCCAAACTCAGACAGGTCTGACATCAGAAAGTTCATAATCTTCCTACTGTAACACCCACATTGTGTATTTGTCCTATATGCTTATCAAGCAGTTGAGTATTTTGCTCTGAGACTCTTGCTGGGAGATTTTTCCTAACCCCCAACTGTTAGACACATGCATCTATATCTTCACTCTGAAAGTCTTCCACGACAAGTTCACACCAACTTTTTTCTTGTACTGGCCTTTAAGCACCTAGAAACCTTCATAGCCCGGTATATACTGGCCCCAGCCCAACATACCCACAAACAGCAGTCTTATCCTCTGCACTGCTACTTGTCAGCCCCTTTTCTACTCCTCCGACATCCTCCTCGCCGTTCTCCAAGATCTTTGCAGGTTCAGTTATCCTTTCTGCACCTGACCGCAGCACACCACCTGTCCAGTTGCCCCAGTGAGAGGCCGACTGCTGTCCTGCTGGTTCCTGCACCTGCAGCAGAGAGGTGCAGGCAGGACAGGGGAAGGTGCACGCTAGGCATGGCCCTCCTCCTGCAAAGACAGGAGACTCCAGAAGGCAAAGCTACTCTGCAATCACTGATCCTCTCCAAATTGTGTGGTTAATCCTTGCTTCAACACACCTTACACAGAAAGATAGCAAGCATTTCAAAATGTACAGACAGGTGTTTCAGTTTATTGTTTGTTTTGTCAATAAACTGCTTTATTACTACTGGGGGCAGTGGGGAGGAATAAAAATCACATCAAGTAATAAAACCAGCCCAAACCAGCCCCAATCAGAATTTTTCTGCACTCAAAGAAAAAGTAGATATGTAGCACTATGTCAAGACAGTGCAGAGAAAACCTAGTGACCAAAAAAAATAAGGTGCCATTAAGCCAAACTATTTCCATTTTATCTTAATGTGTTTTGCTATAAAAACAAAAAGACTGTGATCTATCTCCGTGGCCATGTTGCTCTCTACTACATGCACTTCAAAGCCCCATTAATCTATTCTTCATCTTCACTCTACTTTTCAGCTCATTCTCAAATTCTGCTTTCTGGTATCACATAGTAAATGGACACTGATTAAATATGGGGTCTCCCCCCACCCGCCCCCTACCTTCTGTCTCAAAGTGTACCAGATCTTTTGTAATGACTATGACTTGTATTCTTTTCTTGATTTCCTTTGCATGATTTACCTTAATAAAAATGCAGAGTCAGTTCTATAAATACACACAACACTATGTTTCTTGGTGCCGTTTAGGGTTTCCCTGGGAAAAATTCTCCTCGCAAAATGCGCGGTCAAGCAATACTTAAAGCTAGGCAACTACAAACGAAGCTGTTCAAAATTTAAGGGGCAAGTTGGGAAAAGCTCACAGTTCGACAGATCAGCTGCTACCCACTGAAACTGCACAGACAAAGACTGGACTGGTCTCCTACTTCATTTCCTAAGTGGCTGACATGAGAAGAATAGTGGAAACTGTGTCAAATTACTATGACTGAATACAAAAAGGATTGGTGTAGTACAGACACTAGCAAGTTAGAGAGCAGTTAGAAACATCTGACGTTTGGAAATGAGCTAGACTTAATGACATTCAGGTAGCAGATTCAGGAAACTGCCTGTGGCAGTCTGCATTAACAATTACCTTTGAGAATTAACACAAATGAATGGTTGAAAATCTGGCTGAAAGACAATACTCTGAAAGTAGTTATCAAAAACTAACACTCTTCAACTGGAAACAGACAAACGTTGCAGTAAGTCAGGGGATGCACAGTGGCCACCTCTGGAGATCTCCAAGAGCAGATTAGGCGGGCATCTGCCAGGAATGACCCAGGTATTGTCACGCTGCTTTAGAATTAACAGGCAAATCAAACCAGCTCCTATTCCAGCCCTTGCTTTTTACTGATTTTTTTTTAAAAACAAACTTCCACTGGGTGTTCTTCTGGGTCAATATCCTCATTCATGATTTGAAATACACATTAAAGAACACGGGTATTAAATTTGATAACAATACTACATGAAGGGATTTGACATCTGCTGAAAGTCTGGGGCAAACACAGAAAGATATTGATCTGTTAAAGAAGTGGTCTGAAAACACAAGATGCAATTCAGTAAAAACAAGCACAAAAGTTTCAACATGGATAAGAGCAACATCTTCATAAAAGCAGAATGAAAACAAAGGGGAAATTGCAGAAAAGAGCATAGGGGGAGAGATGATGGGAGGTGAATACCAGTTTCCTTCCTTTGGATCTCCGAGTTCTCTCTGAACACTCAGGAAGATCTTGTCACTCCAGCTGAAGGTACAGCAATAGTTTCACTCGCTTGGCAAGAAGTCTGTTTTAATTGATTGTCATGTGAAGAAACTTTTTAAGGCTTAGGATTACTCCATTTCCCCTTTTCCTCCTGAGTGACAGAGAGGTGCAAGAATATTTGCGTCTCTGCATCAGAGAAAACTTTTTTCACGTCTACCCTGCAGAATGCATGACACACAGGAAGAAACTGTGGGACAAAAGATGGTGGTGGGGCCATGACACTTCCCCTTTCAATGTGCATGCTATCCCCTGCACGGAGAGCAGCACACCAAATGCAGGAGACCTCCCTCCGCGCATCTGAGGTACAGGACTGCAACTCCACAGATAAACCTTCTGTCTACAAGGCTCTCCTTACCGAAGTGACGACAATGTAAAGGTGAGGTTGAGGGCTGGACAAAGGACATAATAATGAAGCTTCAATGAAGACCCTGTCGCCTGCGAGGCCTCTTAGTCTCACTTCACACTGCCATTCAGGCTACAAACTCCAGGGAATCTGTATCTGACCAGACACCTTCTCGGATGATACCAGTCTCAAGAGTTTCCTATTACATCCATACCAGACATCAGCTCTGTTCTTTTGCATGATGTTTTTCCAGAGACAAGGATTTTATTATTCAAACTTAACTCAACTTGCAAGCTTTACTCCTGTCTGTTGCACTTATGCAGATACTTTCAGATACGCGTCTCTCTTTTCCCCCTGCATGGACAAGCTGGAAAACAGCCAGTCAATGAATTTTGGAAAACACCCAGCTGGCAAGTTACCAGTTATTCAATGAAAAGCTTTTATTACTATTATTAGTATTATTAAGTACTGGGCTGCAAATGCTGTCCAGAATGGGTTGTTTGTTGGACGCTTGGTTTGAAGCTCCTGTCCCCAGAGGCATATTTCCGAGAAGCTGCCTAGGTCTGTGGTCTGACCCCAGCAGCACCTTCCTAGCGGAGAAGAAACGAACACGCTTCATAGACAATTGGTCACATAAAGCTCTAAAGAATTATTCATATTTTTATCGTGCTAAAGCCAAATGAGTTTTCCTTGCATGTGCTTTTCATAACATCTCTTGAGTCATACGGTTGCTATGATCCTGTCACACTTCTTTACAGAGGCAGCTGCATTTAGGATAATGGACCCCTCCATATGAGGATTGAGCTGTATGTCTGTACGGTTTTCCATTGTCTTCACAGTTCAGGTTCTCTTTCTGTCTGTTCTCCAAAAGTATGACTGAAAATAAAAAAAGAGCTTTTATACAAGTCTGTCTCCTTTTCCTCCTCTCTACTGTTTTTTTGTGCCATGAGAGAATTGCTGTAAAGCTCCTTCCTATACTTATATATGCCTTGAAAAGCAAGAGTGCTCTATGTGAGAGTGGTTATCTTTATATTGCTTTCTTCTCTGACGATAAAATGTTTAAAAAATTACAAATTGTTTAACCATTATTAACTTCCCATCCTCAAAAGGCTTAACAGGCACAAAATTGGAAGTAACATTTCTTGCCAAGGTCTGTTAGAAGCCTATAACTGCAAAACAGAATATATAAGTAGATCAGATAAGGAACATACTGTACCTAAATGAGCTATTTCTTCTTTATGACACATTAGCATAAAGTTTTATTAATCTCTGTTACACAAAATACTAAAGCTTCAGATGGTTTTCTAGACTTCAATATGATTTAACACAAATATTTTCCATTACTATAAATGCTTTGGCCAAACTGCTCAATTTTCACACTATCCAGCTACTGGCTTCTGTTCATGAAGACATTTTAACTCCCTTCTACCCCTGTCTCAGATGCCATTTGAGTGACGAAAAGACTTCTCAGTGCGAATGTTTTGTATTTTAGGAACTTAAAAATAGAAGTTGCATGTTTAAAAATCCAAGGCAAGATTTAGCAACCACAGAGCACTGGACTTGGCTTAAACCTGCCTTTGCATTTCAGCACCCATTCATCTGCTGCAACTGTGAAAGGAGGGGATTAACCCCATTCCTGTCATTCCAACTCCTTGCAATATATACTTTCTACTGCAGATTTCAGCCCTTACTGAGAAAAGAGTAATTTCAGTACATGGAATAGATAACTTTAAACTCAAATTTTCTGAAAGAATTTTCTTCTTCTACAAGGCACTGTAAGTGCACAACACTAACATCATGATTTCTAGAAAGATGGCTTTTCCTGCCTTCCTCCTCATTTCTCATGATCTTAAACAAGATTTGTACCTATTTTTATATGAGTGCGTGATTTGTTAGACTGATTCGTAAACATTCAGTAGATGCCCTATGAAAAAATAATTACATGTACTGTTATAAAAACCTTTGCTCTTCAAAATCTAATGCTGTCCTTATTAATGAAGCCTAAGACCCACAACGCATACACAAGGCTTATCTGTATGAAAGAGGTAACATGACCCTCATGACTTTCATCAACTTATAAACATATCCAGCAGTAAATATAAATATGTACTGATCTTTTTTCCAGGATTGTAAACAGCAAAGATTTGGCTATCAATTATCGAGCATTTAGTATGCTTTCAATTTTCTAAAGTCTGAGTGAAAACATTTGGAAGACAACAAACACATGAAGAGCTTTCAGATGCATTAATTCTTGCAGCCTGAAGCTCTCCAATGACTAAAACAGTACCTCAAAAATGTCAGCAATGACAGGTTCTGCATTAACATCTTCATGCTGAAAAGGTAACTACATTGGATGCAGTATCACACAACCCCACAAACAGTCTAAGTTTCATCAACCTCAGCAGAAGTCTTCAAAGTGGCACTATTTCTTTTGTGCTCTCTAACTGTCCCAGAAAGATTTGCACTCTCTATATATACTGCTAACCTAAATGGTGAGGAGTTCAACTCAATGAAGGTGCTAAGAAGGTCTAAAATGCATTTTGACTCACTGGGATAACTGTTTATTTAGGACTGCTCTTGGGTGCTTTGACCACACTTATGAACTCTGAGATGCAAACATTCACTGCTGGTAACAATTACCTAGGCGTGCTCTTTCTTTTTATATCATTTTCCTGTGTTTTATTTAGCTTGGAGAACCACATCAGGATGTCACCACTAAGATGTGGCAGTTTAATAGATCTCTAACTGCCACTCACCAGCCCTCCTGCAGAACATGCTTCTTACAAGAGACATCTTAAAATATATGAAAAACATCTGTGCTGTGTAGACTATCACAAAATAGCAGCCATTATCTAAATTCAGCTTCTCAGTGTACATATGCATTAAGAGACTTTTTTTACTATATCTACATATAACTATATAAATATATACCAGCTTGAATGGTTAGGAAACTCCCTAAACAACACAAAATAAGTTGTTAAAAAAAGTTAAAATTAAGGTATTCATATTGGCACATACTACAGGACAGTATAACTTAGATGTATTATTGCTTTATATTATCAGGTGGTGTTTTATTTTTAGGATATGTCTGCCAGCCTTCTTTTTTAAAAGTAAAAACGCTTTTTTTAATTCCAGAACTTTATGGTAATACTTAAACTTTTGCTGAAAGGTGAGAATAGGCTTTTTATTCTGATCATACAGCAGGCAGAGTGGTGTAATTCTACATTTCATAGGGTCATTTCAGCAACAGTATTTCATTTCTACAAATTTCCATTGAGCTTGGCTGAGATACAGAGTAAAGAAATTGCAGCACACTGAAATTAACATTCAGATACATGAAAAATGTAATTCTTCATCCTTTATTCTGTATTAGAGTCTATGTTTCTCAGAAAGATGACATTTGGTCACCAACAATGATAGAGAAATCTACTCAGAGAAATCTAATCTAGAAAATTATTTATTGTTTTACAGCAAAGAAAGGTTGAAAACCCTCTAGAGCTAATCCATGCTACTGTTTAATGTTACCTAACTGCCAACAGCACCACTTGTTAACATGATTTTATGAAAAGTTCATGATTAACTACTAAACATGGGTTCCTCTCTTTTTTATACTTGAGAAAGCAAGAAGAATACAAAAATAATTCCTCTTATACAAACGTGATATATAAGTATCTTCTCCTCTCTTACAAAGTTTATAGAGTTCTCATTTTCTGTGTATTAGAAGCTTAGATACTAACTTAAATACAATTATAGCTCAGTTTGCTCCTTTGTGCTATATGTTTCCTTAAGTAAAAACATTCTTACACAGCAAGATCATCCAGATCTCGCTTATTAATTTTCTTATGGCTTTGTCTTTCTTCATGTGGGATTTCTGTCCCTTTGCAGCAGAGGTTCTCTAAGAACTCTGAAGTTAAATTATTGAGTTCCCCAGTTAGCAACATATTGCAAAACTCCCTTCTCCTAAATGAGCCCCATTTAGCACGACTAGCAGCCTTTACTCGAGATGTATAATGGAGATGCATTCACACAAGCACTACAGAAACAAAATGAAATTTCATTCTATGTATTGAAGTGTTCGCTGCTCATGGGTTTTGTTTTGGGTTGGTTTGTTTGGGGTTATTAATGCTTATGTTTTAAAGCCATCTAACACACTGGATACCTTGCATCTTGAAAGAGGCCATTTTCAGAGGGTAAATGCTCAGATTTTTCTGAAGCCAGGTACCTAAAAATTAAGTAACCTAGCATCTCCAGACATAGAAACAATGGTCTGCAGTGTAAAAAATCATCAGGGCAGACAGACAACTATGTGGATGGTGCCTGCAGTACCAATATTAGTTACTCATGGAGAATTTAACACTTCTGTTGATTGTCCTGACCTCTGATCCAATGACAGAGGATATTTTCTGATTAATACTGAACTCTCCTTCAAATGGACTCTCGTGGGAAAGGGATTCTATTTCAAACACCACTCAAAAATCAGTATAATGCCAACACCAAATTTGTTGCAATCTGAATGCAGTCTTTAAAGGAGTGCATTCAACTGAACTGCACTGCCATGGCAGCAGGAACGCTCCATTTGTCACCCTGCTATGAAGGTGAAATTGTAGTAGCAGATTGCTCAAGGCGTCAGTGTCTTTGGCCTGACAATGCTCTAGGCTTTGGGACACGTGTCAGGACTTTTGTGGTGTTTTCCTCTCCAGCTCTCAAAAATTCATCTCAGACTTCCTACCACAAGTCATTTTGTTCCAGGTCTTGACATCCTTATGGATCTGCTATCGGCGGCTCTCATGCTATGGTCAGCCAGAGTGTCAGCTCCTCAGCTCCCCTAACTCCAAACAAAATACAGCTGTGAAAATACCTCCTCTCTGCTGCCGCTGCAACTTCACACAAACCCTTTAAGAGGTCTCCACTGTTTTCTTCTCGTTTCCCACAGCAGTTTCCACTGTATTACATTATTAAGCAAGAGTCCTCCAGAACTTATTTTTGCCAAATGCTAAGACCCTAGCTGCCTTCTCAAAAAATAGTACATTATTTTTCACTCAAATTAAAACAACTAGTTAAGAAAAAGAAGGAAAAAAAAATTTTAAAAATCAACCTGAGACAGACTTCTGGCACTGAACATATGACCAACTGAAACTGTTGAAAATTGGGAAGCTGAAAATGGGACCTTAAGGAGGTAAAACTGGGGTAGAATCCTCAACAAAATGCTGTGGCACTGGGATTACCAATATTTGTATTTCAGAAGACACCAGTGTATTTACTCAGGCTGAACTGTGAGGTCGTAGCCAAGGCACAAGCAACAAAGTCCTTCAAATGACTCAGCTGGGCCCAGAGCTCCTACTCCCATGCCAGGCAGTCTTCCTCCCTTCTTTGCAATCCTTCCTTAAAGTAAGACAAAACAGTGCCACCCCAAACACCTCTAACAGCAATTTTTTTCTTCAGAGTCATCTTAAAATCCAAATAATTGTTTGCTATATTTTGCAAGAGCTGTTATAGAAGTAAACTGATCTAAAAGTCCTGTGAAAGGTTACTTTAGTACAGCAGTTATTGGAAAGCCATGCGAGCAACTGATGAAGTAAGTTTTACACCAGTAACACTTGCAGGATTGAGCCTTCAGATGAGCACCTCTTTGGAAAGAAGATCCAGCCTTCTGACATGCTTGTGTAGGGCCCAGCACTGACTAACTCCACAACTAACTGAAACACGTCAAGTTTCCAACGTCCCTAAGAGTTCATTATTCATTTACTCAAGTCCAGGACTTCATGTACTCTTACACTTTTCACTCTTTCTTTGGGATGTAAACAAGCATTGCATTTAGCTCCTAAGAAACCCTGAAATATACTGCCATTTTAGTTTGCGGAAACTTAAAGGAAGAGGCATAAATACGGTGTTGTCAGCTGGAACTCAGCGAGTGAGCACAAGCAGGGTTTTGCACAGGCAGCTATACGAGGCTTATACATAACTACACAATTTTACAGCAAGATGGAGACTCTCACATACCACCCTGAGTGGAAACCAGCGTAGTTGCTTTTGTTTTCTTTTTAAAACAAATGGCCTGACACATGATTTACAGCAGGAAACCAGTATACACCACCCCCACTCCCCCCCAAAAAGAAACCCCGAAAAGCCGAAAGCTCGTCAGCAGAACTAGGAAGGCCAGCTTTGCCCTCATACATCCTTTTTGGTTTCGATTTGTTCACTGCTTCTCTCCTTCCCCCCACCAGCTATTTTAGAAGTGTGTCTTTATTGTAATGGCATCATACGTTATTCTACATATAATCTCCATGGGAAGAAAAGCAACTTTGCGCTTGATTTATCATGTCATGTTAAGCTACTATATTGCTGCTTGGGCTGGGAAGGATGCCAGCAGGCTCGGCATACCCTCTTCCGCCACCTTCAGTCAAGGAAAAGATTTCAGGGCCTTCTGCTTCTTTCTAGCGCTCGACAAACTGTAGCTCTGATGATATTCTCCCTTTTTATAACACAGCTAAATATGGGATACATTTTCATCATGTATTCTCATGGCACTCGCTGAATGTTTAGTCAAATTTTAAGTACCACGACTGAAAGCTATTAACTAACAGAAGTCATCCCTTGTGAATTCCCTGCAAGAAGAAAAACCAAACAGAAATATGGATATCAGCACCTCATCACTGACATTGCAAAGTCTCAGCCCTATGCTGCAGCCTCCCGGGCTACTCTGGCAGCTGGGCTGCTGCAGGTACACAGACCCAAGGAAAAGCCCAGACCCCGTGTAAAATACCAGCCTTGCTGCAAGGGGTTAGGCCATGTCCTCAACCTCTTCCACCATCACTGCTGAATCTGTGAACGCTACCAGCAAGAGCAGAACCACTTTTTTTTAAGTTAAACATCTACAGAGTCTGAGACACAGTTTTCACAACTGCCAATGTCCACAGCTCCCAGGAATCACAAGCCTTGGTTTAGAATCATAGAATTGTTTAGGTTGGAAAAGCCCTTTAAGATCATCAAGCCAACCTTAACCTAACACTGCCAATTCCAACCCCTGAACCATGTCCCTAAGCACCACATCTACCACGTCTTTAAAATACCTCCAGGGATGGTGACTCAACCACTTCCCTGGGCAGCCTGTTCCAGTGCTTGACAGTGAAGAAATTTTTCCTAATATCCAATCTAAACCTCCCCTGGCACAACTTGAGGCCATTTCCTCTTGTCCTTTCACTTGTTACTTGGGAGAAGAGATCAACAACCACCTGGCTACAACCTCCTTTCAGGTAGTTGTAGGGAGCAATAAGGTCTCCCCTCAGCCTCCTTTTCTCCAGGCTAAACACCCCAGTTCCCTCAGCCGCTCCTCACAAGACTTGTGCTCTAGACCCTTCACCAGCTTCGTTGCCCTTCTCTGGACACAAGATTTGGACATGTTTGAATGTAAACTCATTCAAAGTTACTGTGGGAACTAACATCGAAAAAGGGCAGTGCAGATGGGTCCCAAGAAATGTGGAGTGAAACATTACAGCACCAAGTGGATCCCTCTCTTATAAAAAATGAATTAGAAAACAAATATTAGTAAGATCAACAGTTGTTAAGGAGTTTTCGAACTTCTGTAGTTGTTTCTCCAACTTCTGAGTTCAAAAGAGTGACTCAATACATTGACCGACATTGGTATCCTTGCTGGGGCTAAGGCAGATGATGCACGAGAAGCAAATAGGTTTTATCATCACATTAGAAAATGGTGCCCTAGCCACAAACCACAAGAAATAAAACCAACCCAAAAAGACAAAACAAAACAGAACCACCATTTACGTAGGGACTCCTGATGTTAATTTCTCAACTTTTCTGCAGAACAGATACTCAGGTCATCAGAACCCAAACGAACTTTAAAAATAATCTCTGCTGGAAGCCAGTTCTGAAATCAGTGGAAACTTCCAGCTACTTAAGTTTTGGTTATGCAGAATAGTTTCTGCTCTGAAGGAAAGAGATTTCCTGCACAGACCTGAGCTGTTGTAAGGTGGACACTTCCGACACTTCACTTTCCATGCAATATTCTGACAATATTAACACAAAAATACCAGACAGTCAAGGCAGTTTCCAAAGCATGCATGCATCCATAAGTGAACAACGTGCAAATAAAAAGTGACTGAAGTTTCAAGAACTTTAATGTGTTTATATTACTTTATATGACATTGCTAGTCAGCAATGGCTTCACCCAGACAGAATAGGACAGTAACGTATGTCAGAAGTAGTTAGTGTAGGTTGGGAAATGTGATTCCATAGTATAACTAAGATCTAGGAATAATTTAGTCACTCAAAGATCACAAAGGGGAAAGCAGTTTTACTCCTCCCAGCCGCTGACCAATATCCTGGAGGAGCTACAGTTTCTGTTAAAACGATCACGGAGAAACAGGCATTTCACAGTTTGCAAATTTGTTTTCAGTACAGAAATAAGTGAAGGCAGTTCACACTTTTCAGGAAACTCATAAATGCAGCACAGAAATGCCAGAAACGCAGTTACGATGTCTTCAGTGATTTGAAAATTTCTGCCATTACAAATGGAAGAATATCTTCACGTCTAACATAACACTGTTTTCACACAGCTGAAATTATAGCCTTTTTTATTTCTTTGCAATCTGGCATGCAACCTGTTTTTGACTTGACTTCCGTTGTTAGTATGCTATTTAGTACTCAGAACATTATGCAATTTTGGCATTTTAACTATTTTTCTGCAATTATGCCAGTTCCGTATTTTTCCACAACTGACCTGTTATTTACTGTCAACCTAATTTTTCTAGATTGTTCTGAAATGTATGTCTGCCCTTACTAGCTTTTACAACATCTTTACTTCAAAATCATCTGCAAATATAATCAAAACGTTAACTCTCCCCCTTCTAAGCATTAAAGCAGACATTGCACAAAACCAGAGTACTGATGCTTAATAGACACTTTCCTTAACATGTACATATGCCATTATAGCTTAGCACTGTGGTATGTGAAAAATATACGCTCATCACTACTATCTCATCAATAAAGAATATGTGCTAATGGAGAGTGTGGGTTAAATGAAGTCAAGAAAATTTGCTTTTATAAAACATTATCAGGTTTCTGATTATAATTGCAATTTGCACTCTAGCATACCCTAAATGACACACAACCACATCCAGCAATCAGACCCTATTCCAAACCAGCAGCATCCTCAGCGTTGCAAGAGACCATCGCGACCAACACGCGATCAACCCTCTGCCTTCTGCAAACCTGCCTTGAGCTATACCTGGGCACAAACGTGGCACCTGCATCACTGAGCCCCCAGTACCACCCCGCAGCGCCCAAACTGTCCCTCACCAGCAGCAGCCTCCCTCCACCTTGCCCAGCCACGGCACTCGGACCCAAGCTGCACCTCAGCGGTGCCGCTTCCCGTCCGAGTGGGACCACCCGCTCCCAAAAGCCCCCATGGCTTTTTCAACATGACCTCTGAGCACTGAACCACTGCGGCAAGACTGTCATTCCCAGTGCGCAGCAGTCGTCCTCTGGCTCCTCTATGAGTTCTGTAAAGCACTTAGTAACGTTTTTATGGCTGAGAGCAAACTGTGTGATTCTGCACATGGTGTTTTTAAACTTGAATTAGTTTATGACTGAATCAGCAAATGCAGCTCTGAATGCTCCAAAACTACAATGTGGTATGCATGAAATTATTCACTGAGATACAAGTACTGTACTTTCATTTCTAGCAGCCCTGAATTGAAACCATGTATTTTGGAAATAGGACCCTCGATAAGCTGGTTACTTCAGAGACTTCTGGTTAAATGGTAAAGTGAGAAAGGAGACACATGAATTACAAGCTGTTTTGAGATACTCTTTTTTTCTCTCTTTGTTTCTATGGAAACTGAAGCCTGTTTGCTTTCTCCTCCTGCTGCTGCTTTTAGAAAGACTCAAGTACATACACACTTTCATTTAATCTCTTGCTTTTACTTTAGCAGAAATCCCCATTCTGCAAACTACTTAAAATAAAAAAAATCATACTTCTGGTGTGACAAGAGCATCCCACATCAAATAGTGGGAGAGCTGTGCTACTGCTGCTGATCTGCTTCTTCCTGGACTCCTCCTGATTCGGTCACTCACCTGATCAGCAACAGGGGAAAACAGTACAGAGAGATAAAACATTCAAAGCAATAGCTGAATAACCCACTAGCACTCAATGATATTTGAGATTTTGCCAAATTAAACACAAGGCCAGCTAAACTGCTCTTCCAGTATACTCCATCGTATGTTTACATTTCCCATAAACACTTTAACGATGACAACTCCTCACCTTCTTATGTTAGGAATGCCATTTTAATGCCATAACAACAAAGAAAAGCCCCAATCCACAACCCCAACCATACAAAATTTAAGAATGACAGCATTTGCTCAAGCACTACAGATACACTTCAGTTGCAATACAAACCAAACTAAACCTCCTGACGGTCTCTTGCCATAAGTCACGGCAAGGGTACGACGCGAGCCAGACGGGCATCGATTCAGCCTTATAGTCCCATCAGCACTTCAACCGCCACCCTACTCAGCGCAGAAACTGAAGTCACCAGCTGAGCTGAGCCGACACGTCTCCTCCAAGGGCCTGTTACAGCTTCCCCACTGGCTCCTGCACCAGCCAAACCCCGCGGGGCCCCGCAGCAGCATTTTGCAAGCCTGGCCACGAGGGACCCTTGTGCAAGGCCACCATGGAAAACTTAATGTTCCTCATGCCCACAGGCACCCGGTAGGAATTTCTGCCTCACGCAGAGGCCCCGTGGTCCTACAGTAACTCTCAGACCTGCAGCCACGGTGCATTTGCTGCGGCCACACAGGTAGCCACAGTAGTAATTAATCTGAGGAAAGCTCTTCAGGGCAACAAGCCCTTTTGCTAGTAGAACAGGCCAAGGTACACATGCCAATGAAGAGCATTAGTGAGCACGTAATACGTGTACACATGTACATAGCGGCTGGTGGAGTTACAGAACAGTCCATAAAACAATATCCCTGCGCACAGGGCAGACAAGCATCCTGCCTGAACTGCAGCTGATATCATTCGCTCACCTAAAGCTTCCAGAAAGCTGACCGAAACATTTTCCTTCTGGTGTCCAAAAGACAAGGAATACTCAGTCTGCCATCACCTGCAAACACATGGACCTAACCGAGCTGCCCGCTGGAGCACCCGCTGCAGAGGCAAGAACGCGTGCCAGCCTCCCGCGGGGCACTGGTGCTGGCGCAGGGGCGGGAGGCTTTCCTCTCCCACCCTGCCACTGTCTGCCTCACTTGGGACCAGTCTTACGCTGGCACCTGATGAAGCCGAGGGCAGCCTGCCTCCCTGCATCACTGATGCAACACAGAGTCCTACACCTGTTCTCCAGCTTCTCTACTTATGCTCCTTGGCATCTATCACCAACACTTTCAATATGCACTGTCTCCTGATTTTCCTTCCTTGGTCCTTGGCAGCGGTCCTGACGGCACACCACGCTGCCCGGTGACCGCCGGGCTGGGCACAGGAGATGTGCTCTCGTTGACCTTCCCAGGTTGACAACAGAACAACTAATTAAGAAGGGTGACTACTTTTCATGAAAATGGTGAGGGAAACATCACCAATATTTTAACTATCAGATGTCTGCAGCTTCACATGGCACTATTACAACTAAACACAGTCAACTTTTACTCATCTCCTTCCCCCCAGCCAAACCACTATTTTCATAATGTGATACCATTTCTGGCATCAAGTCATGTTAAAAGCAAGGTTGAAGTGAATTTTTCTAAATGACATTATTTTCTGAAATCTAAAGACTGCAACATGTGTGAACAGCTTTGAACATTTTCCTTCTAAAGTCTTATAGTTTACAAAGACTTGTAAAAACAGTGAACACGTATTTTGAAACAGACTCTCAAGCTACACATAGAAATTAGAGCTGGAAACACAACCTGATTTTTCACTGAGCAGAAAAAAAGGAAAGCAAGACAATACATACAGACAAAAGCTTGATACTGCACTACCCAGACAGTTTTCAGTACACGTAAAGAAACACAATTATAGAACAAGAAACAAAGAAATTAAAACTAAAAAAACCTTTTTGCTGAACAAAAAAGTATCCTATTTTTGTTTTTAATTGAATGTTCTCCAGACAAGACATCTGAATTCCATTAACAGAAGTTTTGGTTTGGGGGTTGCATATTATTTTTTTTTTTTAGTGGTTTTGTTTTGTTATTTTAAGTACTGAAAATTTAACTATGTGAACTCATTATTGCTGAATGTGAGGATCACGGGATGGTAAAAGCATAATCCAAGTTTTGAATAGCTCCATAGGAAAAGTTGTGTGAAAAATAAATGTGGAATGTGATCACATTGAAATACTGCAGTGAGATGTGCAACAGTCATGCCGTTACAAATTCATGTATTCTGAATTTCGGTAGTTGTTTATCCTCAAAGTCTTGAGCATACAGATGATGTGTTAATTTGTTCCCAACGGTCTCATTTTAATGATTTTTCTTCAGAAGAGAGATTAAGGTTCTTCTTGTTCCTGATAATAGAAAGGCCACCCAAATAAATCAGTAAACTTGAAAAATGCATGTAATTAAGAATTCTTTTCCCCTAGTATTTCCAGATATTGTTTTGCACCTGATACATGGAAATCGATACACAGAAAGTTCTGATGCAACAATACAGAAATAGTCAGTGGCTTTTTTCTGCTGTGCCTCATGACAAGTTGGGTTTCTCTGGAAGGACAGCCCTGGTTTCAACTTTCCAATTCTTATTTGAAGTATGTCTCTCAGACAACCTATAGGCTGGACTTGACCTATTGGAGGTTTCCTTTGCCTTCCTTTAAGAGGTGTGAATGACCACCCAAACTTACACAAATCCTCCTCCAAAACCTGCCACAATCCCAATGGATCCCGATTATGCCTGGGGCGGAGAGTTGCTGTTACAAGACACCGAGGAGCAGAGTGGTCTATTACGTTGGCAATAACATGCACTGAAAGCCACGAAATCCTGAACACCCACAAAAATCCACAGTAGTATTAGACACGGCACACGAGAGGAAGACGGAATAGTCTTGCTTAAATGTATTAAAATGGAGGCAGGCTGCTACTACCAATGAGAGAGAGAAGGAATTTGGGGAGAGAGGTGGGTTTTAGCTGCAGTCAAGCCATTCAATACAGATAAAATATCCATTTTGGACATTTTCAGACACTGATTAATTTGTTAACAGATCACAACAGAATCTTCTCCCAGCCTTTTTAGGGGTGCTACTCTGGCTAACATGCTACATAATATTCTGCATCAGGAGATGCTTCCTCTTCCAAAGGCTGTACATACAGAGATGTCTTAGGCTGTTGTGCCTTGCACGGGTGACATGACTATTCTTTTCTTGTTAAAAAAAAAAATAAAAAAAAAAATCACAATTCTCCTTTCTCATGTCTGACAAAAATGTATCTAAGATTCGTTTGCAACAGATCTACCTTCTTTTCTAGAAGCATTTCTTTGAAAACAAGAGCCAAGACAGAAGTACAGATCTCAACAAGGAGAGGACGAGAGCAAGAAGCCTTCCAGCACTGTCCACGTGAATACTTTCCTCTGCACAGCTTGAGCCCATTAGCTTCTTTTGTTGTCTCTACACTGTCCAATAAAAGTAACTAAATCCAGCCTCATTTGCAGTATCCCATTATTTAAATGCAGGCATTTATGCCTGCCTCTCCTCCAGCCTAAATATGACAAGTTTCCCTGGACTAATTAACTGGTCACCCTACTAGATCTCCAGCTTTATGGGAGTAAAAGGCTGGGTTATTACAAGGGTGGGGATATGCATCTTGTGACCCGAGTCCTCTGTGGAATTGTAAACACATCACAAAGACAACAAAATACTCAACCACACAACAATATCACAATATCTATCAGCCATGGTAAAGCCAACCCTAATTTTAAGGCATTATTTTTTTTTTCTCCACAGTAGAAAACGTCAGATTCAAAATTTGAGAAACTTGTTCATGCTCTCTGCAACCAAAGCACACACTTTCAAATGAGACTACCAAGCACTACAGAACATCATTAACTTCCATGTAAAGCTGACAAGGGACGCTTTACCATTTCTTGGGGTGTTTCTGTGAGAAGCAATGGTCATCTCTAAGTTCAGAAAAAATCATTTCTGTGCCTCAGGTCACGCAGTTTGAAATGACAAAACACTTCTTTCCAAATTGTTACCTATCACATCTGACTTAACAGCATATTCACAAGAACAAGTAGGTTTGTTTTTCTAAAACGATTCTATATATGAAATTAGCTGGTTTAGTGACATTCTGGTGGTGATCCCAAGCCAAAGCGCTCTTCTAGTCCATCTTTGAGCAGATTTCCAGCTCACAGCTAACACTGGTAAGGCTAGGCATATGCATGTTACTCCTGACATGTGAAAGCCTAGGACTAACTGCAAAACCGAGGAGGAGCACCTGTGATTATTCAGTTATGACCGAGGGCTAATCTCCTCTTCCTCCTATGTTACACTAAAGAATACAGGAGGAAAGAAACATCACTCAATATGTTTAGTCCTGTTGTTCAAAACATTAAGAACAGAAGTATAAAAGGTTCAGGTACTGTTAAGAGAAAAGACTGCCTGCCATCCATTTGAAGATGGAATACCCAAGTATTGCAAGGCCACTGTGGAAACAGGGCACTAACACTGATGTTGATACTTGGCACTGGTTTAGAATTGCTTGGAAATATGCAGTGTTTTGGGAAGGTATATAATATTAAACTGGACATCTGCTCTTTAACCACAAGAATTCATGTGCTTTGCTTTTTGATTTCCAACTTCACTTTTTCAGGAGGTCAAACTCCAAATTCAATTTGATGCTAACTCTCTTGCTGTTTTCTACGAAAAGCTCAAGACAGAGATCCAAGAAAAGCACAAGCAAATCTTTCTCCTGGCATGTACAAACATTTCCCAGGAGCAGCTACGATTGTTTCGCTGGTCGCTTGGCTCTGCTTCTGGGACGGTCCCACTCCCCTGCCGCTGTCAGCTGTGAGACCTGGCTGGCCAGTGCGGCCGAAGGCAGCCCTTGCTTGCTGGCCATGCTCTGCAGCACCTCTGCCAGCCTCCCGGGCTCTTGCTGCCTCCTCCCGAGACTGCTTCCTCTCTCTGCCTGTATCTGCAAAATGCAACCTGGCTCCGTCAGGTTCAGGCTCAGCAAAGCACCCTCCCTTGCCCCCACGTCTCCCAAGTCACGTTGCGCCCGCAAGCTTTCTTCTTCCCTTGCAGTCAAAAGGGATGATGGTCTTGAAAGGGGATCATGTGGGAGAAAAACCAGATAGGAAAACACTCTCATTATAAAACTTGCTCAGTGAAAACTTACACAGCTTGTTTGGAGCTCATGGGGAGCTCCTTTCCACAACAATGTTGTAGGTCTGCTGGCGACAAAGTTTGCTGGAACCCAGGAGCGCTCCTCTCTCTGACTCCCACACAAGCTACTCGTTCAAGGCAGCGTCATGAGTAAGCTATTATCTGCAGTTGTTTATAATACCAAGCCTCACAGCGCCCGTATTTTGTAAGGGACAAATATTCAGCTCAAGCACACAGAGTTTAACCCTTGGGCAAAGTATGTAGAGTGAACAAACAAGGCCAAAAATGCCACATAAAGTTCAGATTCTTTCCTGAAATCTGAAAGCATCTCCCTTCCCTAACCTCTTCTGGCCTGTGGGAGGGGATGCTCGTATCACAGTCCTGTACAGCAGGTTAGGAAATTTCACCCCTCAATTACTGCCCAGTTCTCCCACCCATAGAATATTTACAAAGTAGTTACCGAGTCCATCTGCTTTCAGTGAGAGCTGCCATTTTTGAAGGCACAAGAAAAGCAATTGATACTGCTTAGAACAGCTCAAGTTCACTTTGACAAAGACTGTTGCTGCCAGTTTTATTTCAAAGCTGAAGTGCCACGATGAGGTTGTAAAAAAAATTACTTATTTTTGGAGCGTTGAGTATTACAACGCTAGTATTTGCAAAAGGAATCAGCAGAACTTTTAATTTTTATTTCTTTTTTTTAACAGAAAAGACATATCTTTGAGTTCTTGCCACAAGAAATGTTTTTGTCCCACATTTTTGATAATGTCCCAGAACATTTTTTCTCCTCCCTTAATTAAAAAATGTGAGTTTTTTCCACAGCTTCTACACAAACAGCATAGGAAAGCCAAAATGCTTCTCATAACACAACTTTCAACAAAGAACTTACTACTGATACTGACCTTGTTACAGCCAGATTCTCCACAACAGATTTTTCTCTTCACATATCTTATGGTTGTCCCCAGTTCTCCACATAATCACATTACTGTTGCTATTTCCAATTCAAATTTATCTAACTGCAGCTTCCAGCTATTGCTTCCTGTTATGAATTTCTCACATACTGTCATTTCCTCAGTATTTTATCCCTGCAAAGGTACTTGACCACTGTGATCAAGATATGTCCCAGTCGTCTTTATGCTAAAGCAATACCAAGTTTCACATTGCAAGGCATTTTTTCCAGCCCTCAAATAATTTTCCATGTTTTTTTTTTTTCCAGCACTGTCTCAAATTTATTTTTTCCTCCTAAAAAATGTAGCTGTTCAAAACTATACTATTCACAGAGATAAATATCACCACACTGTTGTTCTGTTGATGTGTATCAGGAGCAAATCATTCCTTTCTTAGCACAGCATCAGTCTGAAGGTCACGTTGACAAATAGGATAAAGAAAATTATGTATCAACACAAGCTTAAACTTGAATATTGACCTATACGATTGAGTTATTTTATGTATTTAAATATTTGCAAGGTTTCTAAATCTGATTGGCACAAACATTATCCTAGTGATGTAGCAACTGCTGCTTAGGCCAAAATTAACAGGTATTTAAATATATAAAATACCAGTCTATCTCTGCAAGACTGTGAAGATTTTTCAGATTTTAACAACCAAAGCAAGTTTTACTCCTTCAATTACTATGCTTGATACTGGCAACACTAATAGCCAAGAAAAGCTGAACAGGATAATGCTGTTTATTAAATAGAGTTTACAAGTATTACTTGTCCAACTCATTTTCCGGATTAGTCTTTAAAAATGCTGCCTTTGACCTAGGATTGGGAGTCATCTCCAGAGATACAGTACGAAAAGCAAATATTTTAATCAGAGACAGCAGTTACTGACTGATTCTAAATAGACACCAGCAACATGTCTGTAGCAGGTTTTTTTTCCCCCTCCAGTCATAACAGTTATCTAATAAAAACCTTAGCCCTCTTTCCGTAATGGCAGAAATGGAACATTTTTTCATCTCTTGATGGCAGAGCAGCTCCAGTACTTCTGCCTGAACATAGCAGAAGTGTCATTGATGCAAACACACAATGGCTTCTACCTGACATCAATACTCAGTAAGAACACTATGGATTTCACCCCATTTTTTTTCAGGGCAACTCTCTCTAATACAGTATCCACAGTCAAGACAGTACAAGATATAAGACATAATAACTTCCAGATTTTTCAAACAAAAATCATTTCAATAGTTATGCTTTTGCATTTTTATCTTTTAATATAAGCATTCTTCTCTCTGAAGTCTAACAAGAATGTGCGTACACATGAAGCATCTAGCAGAGAAAGCAAAAATTAAAACCAAACAGTATCTAAATCTGTGATATGACCCCAAACACCCAGTTTCTAATAGTTATAAACGTGCGCACCTTTTTAAAGAAACTGCAAAGACAAGTGACTCAAAGGCAATAACCAGAAGCCAGTGTGACAAATGTGCCCAGCTCCTTCCCGCCACAGCATTTTCCAGCCCGCGTTGAGGGGCTCTCACTGCCTCCAGAGCTGACTGGAGCGTACGCAGAAAACTCTCAGCACCCCCAGACAAGGGACTTCAGATATCTGTGGGGAAAATATCAAAAGGCTCAATGTGTCCCTACTTGCAAGCCTATCAATCATTTTTCTAAGACTTTTTTTTTTCCCTTGGTGAAGAAGGCAAAATATGAACATTCAAAAGGTCATTTCCTTCTTGACTTCAACTGATCATTTCTCCTCTCTCATCTTTTGTCTTATACAAGAAAGGATGGGACAACCATAAAGGCTTCTCTTTCCTCTCTGTTTTTCAGGTTATTATCCACCGTCTTCTTTCCCAGCTCTCCAAACAGAAAGTGTCTGTTTTATAACTATTCCTAACTATTTCCAATGGCTAAAAACATTCACAAGCTTCCCCAGAGCCTGTACTTCTAGAAGAGTGGTGGCCATCAGATAACCTTCACCACAGCCCACAAAGTAACTCTGTCACTGTGAGTAAAACTACTTGTGTAAACAAAGAGTGTAGGCATGAGGTGAGGGAAGGGGAAGGGGAAGGGGAAAGGGAAGGGATTACACCTCCTGAGAAGACCTGCCATGACTGCAGGTATCACATTCTCCGTTGCTCAGTCTGCTGGCATCATCTTCTGCAACTGTGTGAGCTCTCCCCTGCACAGCCAATTCATTCTCCTCTTTCCCCCACCTCCCGAAACAAGAGTTTCACTGTATTATTATTGAAATAGGTATTCCTAAAATAAAGGATTCAAATTTTTCTTCCTCCTAGGAAACAGGAACTGAAGTAATATCTTTCATTATTATACAATCCCTATGCTTTAGGCAAATTATCTAAATCTACAATAATACCTTCCAGCACACCCATGAAAACCCACAGCCTGGGGATTCCAGCACATGGCCGTTTATTGCCTCTTTGTTGGTATTGTAACTCTCCTGCTTAATCAGCTAAATATGAAAAGCCCAACATATGTCTCCCATCTTTTTGTATATCTTCAAACCCCTTTGACCTACTTTACCAACAACTGCAACCAGCACACTATGAGCAGAAAAGTTTCTGCTGTCTTCATACAATAATAATTTCCAGAGAAACAGCAGTAATTGCACTCAAAGACCACCCCATTTTCTGGAATAAACATGCCACTCGAAAAAAGACAAATTAATTACGAAGAAATAACAAGATCTGTTCTCTTTGAGAGTTGTTTCAAGAGAGGAGGCCCTCACCTGTTTGACAGAAGCATCACCTCTGATGCAGATTCACTGCGGTTTAAATCCTTCTCCCTGCATGTAAGGAAGCAAGAACGCAAAAGCAGAAGCTGCATACGCTCAAAGACTTTAAAGATTGTTACAATGAGGACTAAATCTCTGCTGGGCTCTCTACCTACTGGAGTACCAATTTCTGCAAATATAGGTAAGTCCACACATAAAAATTTTTAAACATTAATTTGCCTGTGTCATGAATAAAGATATGGAAACACTTCAAGATTTTTGCACAAGAAGTGGTATGTGGTCTGAGGGAGAACTATCTGACGTGAGGGAAAGGATTTAGGATCACAGGCTCTTTCCGAGGACAAGCAGTAGATAAATGCTAAAAACCTTAACTGCTTTCCATCATTCCCTTTAAGTGAATGAGTTACACAGAGAGACCCAAACAGCTGCTCCCATTAGCCATCATGAAGGCTGGATTTGCAGACTATGGCCATGATATATTCCTCATTCCAGCAAAATCAAACATACAGCCAAAGGCAGACTGTACCTAGGACAAGCTAAAGATAATACTGTGGGTTTTTTTCCTATGTGATGATTGCTGCACTCACCAGAACTGAGATGTAGCCTGACCAGACAACCAGAAAGCTCTCAGGGCACATTTGCACTGCCCAGTGAAGGCCCATGGGAGACATCCAGCTAGTCCCGGAAACAAGCCACTCTAATATTGCATCAGTCTCACTGCACTAGCAGAGTACTTTGTTTGAGCTCATTATCCTGGATTGGTATACAAATTACTAAATTAACTAAAGAAAACTTAAGGAGACTACAGATTATTCTCTTATTCTTCTCATCTCCAGTAGAACTGTAGCATTCTGCCACTCCAGTAAGCTTTTTAACAACAAACATACTTGCCCATATTCAGACCAGTATAGCCATGTTTTTTCCCTTTCCTGAATGACAGTGGATCTCCTTGGAGACCTTTAATACTCAGGATCTTGCTATTATTTTCTCTCACTTTCACTGCATGCCTAAGTCTTCCTTGCAACATGGTATGAACAACACACCTTTATAACATTTGCCTGAACTCGCAAGGTTGGACAGCCCCCATACCTGCAAGTACTGGAACAAAGCTCTCCATCCAGCTTCACCAATCAGAACAAAATTACCCATTACCCCATGAGCTAAAACTGCACAGTCAGTCACCACTGCATAAGGAAGGCTGTCTTGACAATTCCTCAAAATCTATCCATACATGTTGAGTTTGATATGCATCTAATCACTTGAGTCATATGGCATACACATGAAAACATAAGATCTAAAAACCAGCAGATCCAATCCTGACTCTCCTACTGTTTCAGTCATTTTTGTTAACCTTAAGCATTAAAGATATCAATAGGTTTTGATTCAGATGCATCCTGATAGATGCATACAGACAGGGTTGTTTGTTTTCCAACCTTCTTCAGGTTAGCCTTCCTTCTTCTGCATTGGGATATGAAACTACATGCAATAAACCCCACTGTTTTCCTGTGTCTGCCCTACCAGTTAATTAGCAAAGCAGTGACCATCCCTGGTTCTTACGGTTTAAGCTGTGGAGCCATCCCCTCTGTCTTGTACTCCAGAAGTTCTGATATGTAACACAGTCTGTTCGTACCACTCACCATTAAAGTTTCTAAGGAAAATTTAAATACAAGGGAAAATATAGGGTTCATCATTGTTTTTACTAACTTAGCAAAGGGAAAAGTCTCTAGACTAGATATTTTTCCAGGTACTGCTTTCCATTAACCTTACCACACATTTTGAGCAATGCTTCCTCATGACTCTCCCTGAGAAAGGATTGACTCTGATTTCTTGATATCCTACTGCATCTTAATCGTTAACAGGCCAGTTACTCCGGTGTATCACAGAGGTCGAACTGTTAATTTCTACAGCATTAACCCAATTTCCTATTATAAAGTAAAGATTTTATTTGGGAATAAACTATACTTTTCACAAGGTTAGCGGAAGAGGCAAGAAGCTGACTTGTCCTCCAGTGCTGTATCAAGTAGCAAAAACATCAGTTGGGTTTCTTAGAACTGCAACATTCCCCTCAGCTCTGAGCTTTGAGAAGTATTGTGAATGTTATTGGAATTTTACTTGAATGCAACTTCAAATACAATAGTTTGAAATATGACACAGTGTCATTTTTCACAGTTAACTTAGCTCTATCAGTTTCAGGCTAAAATAAAATCAAGAATTTCAGATAGAAGATGGCTGGCCTCTCCTGCATTGCTTAAAGACAATCATATATCATGTGATTTTAAATGGAAATACGTTTACCTAGGAGTGTCAGCAAAATCCACCAATGCTAAGGAAGCTCACTGTAGTGCAGGATCACTCCTCCGATTTCTATTTGGCCTTGAGTCTCAGTCAACCACCCACTCTATTCAAGGCAGGCACTTGATGGCCATCCATGCACAGCAACAGTTGAGAAGATGACCAGAGAGAATAAGGCGGCCATGGTACTAATACACGCTATCCTCCCTTTATTTTGTGGGCCTGTTTTACCCTGCTCAGCCTCTTAGAGGGAGTCATGGCATGAGGCTCTACTGCTCTGCAGCAGCAGAATACCATGGCAATGATAACCAAAACCCAGGGCATCAGATTAAAACCAAACCCAAATCCCCTCCAGCCCTCATCAGTGAGGGGGAATAGTACAGAACTGAAGTAGGAATCCACTCCTGGAACTCCTGGCAAACAAGGACAGGATTTCCAGAGCATAAATATACCACACGCCATCCATCGCACTGGATGTATGTACAGGTCCCACTGCAATTAGATTCTCACAAAGAAGTTGCTTCTTGAATTCTGTATCTTCCAAAACCCATTTGTCTGACATTTGCTTTCCTATGCATCCACAATCATGTTAGTAATACCAGTTGCTCATGTAAGCTACTACTTCTTTCAAAATGGCCTAAACTGACTTCCTAACAAAATTCCCTACATCAGGTATGACACTACCAGCTGATCTAAACTATACTTTTCACAAGGTTAGCGGAAGAGGCAAGAAGCTGGTCTAACTACCTGTTCAGGACTGAGAGCAGAAGCACCTGATCGGACAAACCTGCAGCTCAGCTTCAGCAGTACTGAGCAGATTGCTTGAGTACTTGAAAGCATTTACTGCACTTCTCAGCATCTAGGCAACCTGTTTGTCACTTAACAGATAAAACCAATTGCTGAAAGAAAGCAAAACCGATATACTTAAGGCATTTTAGAAAGTTTTCAAACAGCAGATGTTACTTTTCAAGCAGCCCATTGCCATGTTATCAATTGCTTAATTCAACAGCCACACCAGGGCTACATCTTGATTAGGGCAATTTAGGCCAACCTTGCACAGAGCCTACCTGCAAGTCTTTTTAGCAGGGCTTTCTTGCCCCAGCATGAAACTCATCCTAGTTTTCCCTCTACCTCCAAATTCAGGGCCAAACGCTGCCTATTTCCAGCACAAGAAAACATCAGAAAGCTGTCATTTGCAATAAAACACTCAGGTACTTTGGCAACCTTGGAAAACTCCAAGAGCAAAAACAGACCACCCACACATTACAGCTCTACACAAAGTTTCTCTTGCAGATGTACAGGCCTTCTTTTGCTTAATAGATCAGATCTCACAGGTTTTATGAGGTACAAACATCTATCCTCATCGTGACAGTTCATTTGCTTTAGCAGACGTACAAAAATATAGGAGACGACAGAGGTCAGCAGTCAGAAGTATATCACATATTTAAATGATGGAAAGATACTTTGATATCTCACATAAATGACTCCATATGTTTTTCTGAAAAGAAAGTCTTCTAAAGGCAGCCAATAATATCCAGAGTCAGCTGCATTATATTTGGCACATGGAAAGGGAAAGGTAAGCAGCTTATACCTAGCACACTAAGATTTTACTTGTGGTATTTACTCATAAAATAAATCAATACATTCCCAGATCTTATAGCAACTGTTGAAATGGCTCCATACTGCCAAAAAAACTTTTCAGCACACTATGGTACAAAACTTTTCAACCCTACCTCTAAATCCAAACCACATACATAGAAACTGCCATGACAGAAAATAATTACTTACCTTAAGTTAGTACAGTAATCTTGTTCTTTATCATGGTCTTGTAAGATTGTGGACTACAAAACTAAGCTCCCGTCAACAGAGATTTGTCAAAGATATCACTTTAATATTTTTTTTAATTGAATTAGAAAAAATACTGCCATACCTGTAGGTCAGTGATTTATTGGATTTTTTCCAATGAAAAAATAACAATGTTGCGAATTTCCACATATTTGATGTTACTATTCAAGAAATAAGTAACTAACAACAAGTCTTTAAAGATCCAGTCAGAGCAACCACCCATGGATGGATCTCATCCTTTTATCTTGAATTTGGTCTCCTGTGAGCTCTGCCATGGTGTGGAAGGAACATGCTGGACCTCACGCATAAGCTGCCACAGAACTTCTTCAGGTACAGAGCAGAACACATAAACAAAACAGAGGTGAAAAGTAACAGTAACAGTCATCTAATTCTAATTAGTAATCTTAGAGCGTTCCCCGCTACCATCCATCTCAGACTTACATAATTTCCAATTGTGCGTTTCTATTTTGCAAATACATTTGAAGTTATGAGAAAGTGAAATGGCAAATTCAGAGGGAAGGGCTTGTTTGATCTTAGACTGATATTCTAGAATTGTTACGGTTTCACATGATGACTGTAGACCAACACCAAATCAAACACGACAGAATTTGGCCTTCTGCTCTTAACTTAATCATTTTTGCCCAGGAAAAACAGAAAATAAGTTTGTAACTGTATAATAAGAACCCAAAGTTGCACAAACCTTCCTTTGGACATGCTGCAGTCTATAATCAGAATGGCATAATTTTGGTAATTACTTTGGGACAAAGGTTAGGATGGCTGTAATGAAGTTTCCTGGCAACACAAAGCTGGAAGGAACTGTCAGCAGAAGAGGATTACAACGTAGTCTATGGAGAACTGTGGTGATGCTGAGGATTGGAGTAACAGAAGTGAGGTGAAATGAAATAGTACAAAACCACACACTGGAGGGACCCTCCCTAACAGGAAGCTTTTCACCTGGAAACAACGGACATCAATTAATATGTCCGTATCTATAAAACTATGATAATGAATGTTAAAGAAAGGCAAACAGGAAAGTTATGCTCATTGGAGCAAAGGAAGTAGTAACACCACTGAACACAGTCTTGCATGAGACTTTATACAAAATACCATATATTATTCTTGTCCATTTTGTTGTGGAAAGAGTAATTCGCCCTGTAACAGGTGCAAGAAGTGTTACTAGCATCATCAGAGGAAAGGAGGGAGTCCAGCCAGAAACTCAAAGTGCTGTTTTTCTTTACGTGAAAGAGCTATGTTAGCTTTTACAGGCTCAGACGAACAAGAGCTATTTAAGCTGCAAAAAGACTGTGGCACAAGAAGAAAGATGAATAAAGATGCCTCAGTGAAAAGGTTCAGCTGAACCTGAGAGGAATTTTCTAAACATCAGAGCAGTGTTGTTAGGTAACAAGTTTTCAGCAGGAATGCAAATGTAAACAAACCTAACTAGTTTTAAAAGATTTTTTAAATGGATTCTAGGAGGTAGTTGCTTACAATAGCAGAGGATTGGATTGTAGGGTGTTTCCCTCCTGTATTCCTAGCTTTGATTTCTGCATTACAGGTCACAAGTCTCTAGCTCTGCTCAAGAGAAAGAAAAGAGCACTTGAGATTTCTTCAGGTAGCATTCGGCAATTTTCTCCTTGAAGTTTGGCAGCATGACAACCTAGCTGATATTATTGGTTATTTTTTCCCCAGTATAGCTGGTGTCCATAAAATTGTCCTTGAACACAACATTTATGAACAAACCTGTAATCTTTATTTGTTTACGGATTCATGCATATTCTTAGAAGAAAACACAAGGGCAGGGATTTCAGCTGCTAGGCAAGACCCACCCCCTCCAACTCCCTCCATAATCTCACGGTGTTACCAAAGAATGCAAGTTGGGTTCAGGAACTCTCCAAAAAGAGGCAAGCTTTCAAAGTGACCCTGGAGGCAGAGAGAACATGAAGGAGAAAATGCACTGAAGTGGGATGCCCAAGAACATTGCTCAGCCCTTAGCCTACGTTCCTAGAGCAGGATCTTTAAGGAGGCCTCAGTACATAATCTTAAAACCATCCCTCTACAGTTTCAAATCTATTTGCAAGCTCAGCCATCTAAAAAAATGAATGATTCATGATTAGAAAAAATTATTTTGCTAAGAAGGAGGGGAGAGTTCTCACCTCAGCTAACTAAAGGGGTTGAAAGACCTGCACCCAAAAGTTTCAATACTATTACTGTCACCACTTGTGTTCACAGCTTACTGCTCCAGTGACGTAACTGGGGAAGGGGAGCAGGGATTCAGCACAAGATCACTGCCCCCATAAATCCAGTCCTTCACCTTACAGCTCAATCAACACACAGAGTCAGCAACTGGTACGAAATCCACCGGGGAGTCACAGCTACCTGAGAGCTAGATACACTAATCTTCATTTCAATAAAACCTACTTCAGAGACTCCCAAAACATTTATCACCATTTTTTTCTCTCTTTAACTTGCATTTCCTCATTCTTGTTTTCAATTTGTAGTAAATGACGTATGGTGATCTGCATTAATAAAAAAATTGCTTGTAACAAGAAAACATTACGAGCTAGGTTGTTTCTAATAATTGGGTTTAAAGCACACTCAATAGGGGAACTGAATTCCTTCACTGCGGACTTCTGGCAAACGGTGGCTTCCGCACTCTGTTGCTGATGGCCAGCATCCCCATGAGAGGGGTGGAACGTCTCTTCAAACACGGCGCCTCATTTGTGCTGCGGAACATACAAATTGAATTTGGAAGTGGTTCAGCATCAGATTTTTTTTGGCTTATTTGCAACTTTCCACACTTGACAACACAACAAGAGCTAACAAACAGAAAAAAAACCACCCTCACGTCTTCAGCAAATTATGCCACATCATCTTGAAGTTTCAGTTGAATTTTAAAATTCAAGTGTAAGAGATAAAGTTAACATCTTCTAAACAGGCAGGTTTGCTGATATGCGCTATTAAAAGCTGCTTATTTTGGTCTGACTCAGACAATGCCAAAAGAGTAGGTTTGATTATGTTCAGAGTCTTTTCAGTAATTACACATTCAGAACCACCACAGTGTGGCTTACTATTCAAAAACAAACAGCTTAGCCCATATGCTTATCAAAAGGGAAAATAAAGGTAAGCTATTTTAAACAACGTACCAAATATATCCAGTAGTAAGACACATATATAGAACATGGGTTGTCTCCCCATCCCCAAGCCTCTAATCATGTTTTCCTCCACTGAATTGTTACAAAAATTTCTAAAATGTCAACAGCTCTAACATACAGGAAAAAATTTGAAAGAAAACATCTTAACCACAGTATTGCAAAGGTTCTCGGTATCTGGGGGAGATGCACATGACATAACAGTTGTTTTGACTCTTAGCTTTATGCTACAAATGCTTCCATAAAGCTACTGCTCAATGCGTGCATTTTTGATGCTTCCATAGAATGCACTAAGGAAATGTCTGACATCTGCAAAGTTCAAAATACAGAGACAGCACTCCCGGGGAACTTGGCAGGGCTCAAATCAAGAAATTTACTGCAATCAGCTTTCAATAGGACTAAAAAGCATCTCCAAAACCTAATCCAGTTTATCATCTCCAGCTTTTCTAAATGTCATTCTCCAAGATCTGCAGAAAGGGCTCAGGCATCTAATGTAACTAATTTCTTGAATTTTGAATTCCCAGTTTTACTATCATCACACAAAACAAACTAGCAAATATTTACTTTCCCATTCAGGTGTTAACATAATTGGAAGCAGCATGATAAAACCAGCTAGGACAGGTGGGATCTGGTATCATAATCAAGGCCAGAGCACCCCTTTTTTTTGACAGGCAGGAGATTAATTGTTTAGCAAATTCACAAGTGCAGCCTCCCAAGATTTACATCTACATCCAAAGACAAAGTTAAGGATAAACATAAGTAAATATAATTTACATATTGTTAATTTATCCATTACACAGTTTATTTCCATATTTCACAAAGTAAACCAGCAAATTTGTTCAGTTTGTTTCTCAGTTTGCCACTGGTAACTCCATGACTTAGGATGGGAAGAGAGGACACATGCCTACGGGTGTATTTCAGGACGGGTGCAGGCACCCAGATGTTGCACAAAACAGCACCCTCGTCAGCCTCTGCACCCCCGTGGCCTTGTCCACAGCTTCTAGATTCACCGCAATACATGACAATTTATTCTAACACAGCGCAAAAAAGCTAATGCAGAGCTACAGGGTGCTGGTCCAAACGCAGTCAGTGCCATTGCAAGGGGTATTGGCTGGCCATCCAGCCCCTCAGTCGGAGCCCAGAGCAGACTGGGAACCTTGCAGAGGGGGTTCATGCTTTTTGGAGGAAGGCAAGGATTTATATGTAGCTTAGGTCCCCCGTTGGTAAGAGTGAATGAACATCTTCTGGTCAATATGCCACAAAGCCCTTGTGTGTTTACTCCCACAACCTTCAAGCCATTTTCAGTGTTGATGGTAGCATTCAACAGCACAAGAGCTACACACAGCCTACAGTGGCATCTCCTGTCATTCTGCCATGGTCAGCACTGACGATTCAGCATCCATCCAGCTAGTATTACTCAGCTAATATAATTCAGTATTTTAACAGATGACACTGACTACACTATCCCTAAGTCAGTCATTGACACTACCAGAAAGTCACAGCTCTGGCAGGGCGACCTCCTCAGCCCAAGACACACCATTTGTGTATCCCAAGGGAAGCTGGCTTCCCCTCGCACCCTTCACTCTGCTTCCAGCTCTACAGGTGATGTTCACCAGCCAACATGCAGGACCTGGCCTGCAATTACCAGAAGACATGGCTACAGCATGTCCAAAACAATATTCTCATGCATCTGCTCTGTTTATTTTGGGTTTTAAACATTCAGATTTTTTCCCAGCTGTTCAGTATTACTAGAAGCTTTAAAATTAAAATCTGTATTACATTCTTGATAACATTTCACAAAACTAAAGAGCTTTCTAATTTGTCAAAGATGTGCCTATCCCAGGAGCCATCAGATTTTGACAATGTCTGAAGAAAATGACTGAGTTCATGCTAAAACGTAAGTACAGACAAAATGCACAAATTACTACAGTTCCACAACTCTGAAGCCACAGAAAAAAATCTGTGAACTAAAATACGAATAAAGCTAAAATGCTACAACTTCTGAAAAACCTTCACAGCTTTATCTTCCTACTGCCAACATTCTCTTTCTCTTTTCTTCATCTTGCTTGTGTGCCACTGCCACCACCACACTTGCTATTATAACATTTTTAAATGCCTTTCACGGAAGGCTAAAAGTTGCTAGTAAATGTCAGGGTCTTCTCCCCCTTGTGACTAGAATAAAAAGAAAAAAGTGGCTCGCCTTCGTTCTTCAGAGAAGTAACTTCTGTATTTATGGAATAAATCTCATATGAGCTATAAAACTAAAAACAAATTAATAGTTTTGTGCCTTCCATAATTGTTTTTTTCCCCCTCTCTTCCTAAACTGTGAGGTGTTGCAAAATCAGTATTATTGCAACCACCAAAGATGGTGTTAATTACAAATAAGTTTATTTTGAGCATTCATTTTGTCCCAAACTACCTAGCATGACTCCACAAGAATCGCTTAGGACTCTACCAATTGAAATACACTTTGGGTATATTAACGTATCATAATGTTCACAGAAGCTGTTACTAAACTCAGATGCTTATTTTGTCACATCCTTTCAAAGATCTGTTACCAAGGGCCATGTTAGCACTATTTCTCCACCTATTGGGGAACATTTATGTTGGTACGTCAGACAAATTGTGCTCAAAACTACACCCAGTGATGAGGACCGCTGTTCTGACCAGAGGGTGCTCCATGGCCAAGTGAGGTGATGGACCCCAAGGCAGCGAGGCCAGGGACAGATTCTGCCTGCCACCTTCCCAGCAAGGAAAGGCTTTTCAGGAGCAAAGTATCGGTGAAGGAGCAGACAGACAGATCCCGGCTGCATGTTAGCGTCCCTGTCAAAAAACAATGTAAAACATTACTTTGTATGCTTGGCAACAGCAGCACCCAAGTTTCTAAAAACACCAAGCAAGTTGCAATCCTCTTGCCCTTGAAAATTACCAGGTTTTACACAGAAAACAAAACACCATATGCTCCTGGGAGGAGTAAACCCTACTCCCTCAGTAAACCAGAACATTGTAACATGAACCCAAAAAAAGGTTACCTCTTCGGAAATTAAGACAATTGACACAATTTTTTTCCTGCATGACAAATTATATTCACGCTACCTAGAAAATGCCAGTGTTACACCCTTTCTAAAATACAGTGCATTGGCTAAAACATAACAAACAGGAAATAAATGCTCTTTTGGCTTGAAGCAAATAAAGCATTAAGCTTATTTTTGTGGAGTTCAAAAATAAGATACTGCATCCTGTGGCATCTGGAACAACACACACAACAGCAATGGAGACAAAATGCTCCATGATGGAGGCAAAGTTCTCAGTAACTGATGGACATAACACGATGTAAAAACTTGGAGTCACTTAAAGCAGTCATTGGAAGTCAGATTTGAGGGCAGTATTGAATTTATATTCACTAAAAGACGGTTAGTCAAGAGCTTCTAGTTTGTAAAATACTTCCTTCCATATGACAAGCTCTAAGTACCTTCCAGTGAAAGATATAGAGGGATATTTGGCATACCACGACACACACAAAAAGCTGTATGAATACACACCTTCATACTTACCACTCTCTATGCTCACTGCTTTTTTTTTTTTGGTGTAGTTTCCCTAATTTTAGTCACAACCTAATCTCTTGTTTCAAATCTGCCACGTGCAGATTCAGCTGCAATCTTAACTGAAACATGACGTACGCTTTTTGCTCCTTAATGAAGGGGTCACACTTTCTGCAACTCAGGAGCCCACCAAGTAGAAATACTTTATTAGGCTACTGCCACCCATTACCAGAGGATATTCCTCATCATCCAGGTGAACCAGGCATAAGGCCTTTTTCGCCAACATATGCTCACCAAGTAGCTTCAGAGCTGCTGATTGCAGAATACTGGACCTGCAATCTCTATCCAACAAACACTGTCACAGAAATGCCTAAGAAACGCTAGAAGCACAAAGGCAAGAGAAACCAGGATGAAGTTATTCTATAAAAAAAAGTATCGATATGTTGGTTTTAAGCTGAGAAATCTTCAGATCACCTAGAAAAAGCTTACTTCCATATGTAAAGCTACCCCAAAAGATATAATTCTAGCCTGAAAGCAAACGCCAGAGGAGCCGAGGCGGGCACTGCTGCCTTTGAGCTATGCTATTTTTCAGAGCGCAGCTGTTCCCTCTCTCGGTTCTGTTTGTATGTTAGCTGGCAGCTACAGCCGGCTGCATTTTTCTGAGAGAGAAGGATTTTGATGCAAGTCCAACAGTAAGCAGTGCTTATTTGTTCTCTTTAGATCATGAGGTTTTCTTAACTGTTAGTAGTAAATGTCAGCTATGTGATGACAATTACAATATATTTCAAAATTTATAGAACATATTGATATTCACCTTCAGAAAGCCAGATTCAAATGCACATCCAAATTCTTTCTTTATGAGAAAAGCAAAAGAGATATTCAGAAATTCCTGCAATTTCAAACATTCCTCCTTGAAGCTTAAAATACTGCTAACTTTCTGGAATACCATCTGATTCCTGGTTGTTTCTAGATACTTGTTCATGTTGTGCAGAGAATGACACACTGTCAGAAATAAGCTTAAAACTCAAGTAATTTCTCATTCTTCCCTATAGCTATAAAAGCTTCCTGCTTTGTAGTTCTTGTCTATCTAAATCAAAGTTGGTATTTCATGAAGTTCACTGTTTCCTCTTTCTGGTCTCAAACATTCTTTTTAAGATATCTGTGCTGGGTTTTTAGCACTGGTTTCTAATAGGCACTCTTTCTACAACCTTGCTCTGATTTTCTAAATATTTAACTTCAAAACTTCTCCCATTAGTTAGTAAGGAAATTACAATCCAACTGGGGCACAACTTCTTAAAAAAAAAAAAAAAGAATTAAAAAAATACGAATCTCCTACATGTAAGAAGAAGAAATCACATAATCATTTTTCCAAATAGTAAAACTCAGTCACAGTGTAAGGTATTGTATGTATTTTAAGGAGATAAATTTTAATTTCCAATGAAACTTCAAAATAATTTCTTTGTGCTACTGCTTACACTCCTGCCTTTCCAAGAAAAGATAGACTGGAAAAGCAAACACAGTGGATGAGGGAATGCTGGTTGCCAGCGTATCATAATGTTGCCATCTCACAAAGCGCTGAAAAACAACTCTTACCCAAAGGTTACTTGACATTTCCTATTCCTTGCAACTGCATGTACACTTGTACAGAGCAACAAAGTATAGCTTTCTAAAAAATGACATACAAGTCTACAATAATAAAGCAGGATTGAATATTCACTTTACCATATCAACGCTTATCTGTATTCCCAACTCTCTTTATTGCCACTGTTTATTTCTCAGAGCAGAGAATCATCAGCTTTAAATGAGGGCTGGTCAGTGGTGTGGTACTGTGGTCCCCCTTCCTTCTCAACGCCACTCTCTTGCCTGGCTCATGCTTGCAGTCTGGGTGCTAGCAGCCACCACCACCGTCACTGAGTCCAGTTTACATCAAAGAGTCAGCTGAAGTGACAGTGAAACAGCAGAAACACTTTTCATTTCTCTCTTAAACAAGCCAGCCCACCACACTAAAGGAAACAGACCTTTTGCATGGCCTGCAACTAAGGGTGCACGTCCCCGCTCCCAGAGCAACAAAGCATCTGCCAGTTTGAAGGGACCATTACACAGACCTGTTATCTGAGAATTGCTGGCCTCTTGTTTTATCTACTTGACTAATTAAAATTTTAACAGTCAGATACCCTTCCACAAAGGTCACAAGTCATCTTTCAAGTACTGAATCCTTTTTATTTTCCTTTGTTTCCAAAAACACCCCAACACCTCAAAAACTAGTAAGCGTCCTTCACCTCTCACCCAATGGTGATTCAGTGGCAGACTCCATGTTAAAGGCTGAGAAGTCATTTAGCTGGTTTGTCCTTTTCCTGCTACTCTAACTGAGAGGTTCAGGCAATCAGTAGGCAACTCAGTGGGGAGAACTGTAAAGAATAAAGAGAGAAAGCAAAGCCTTTTAAAAGAGGAAAGTACTTGGTGTCTGTTTAAATGGAGAACATCACAAGAAAGACTTCTACGATCTATTAAGACATCTGAGGAAAAGGAAGTGGGCAAAAAAAGAAGAAAAATAAATTAAATGCAATTATACACCTCAATTCTATTATTTGAATTATTCAAATTGATTGTTTGTCAACCTGCAACATCACTGCATCTGTTGAACCTCCGCAAAGATATCAAAGCCTGCCCTGATGAAACAGCACCGATGCTTGCAGTCTTGACCCTTTAAAGGTTTCCTTTAAAATTTCTTCAGAAACCCTTAGCCAGTTAACTAGATCTAGTTAACACATGTAATTACAGGGGGACTGTAGGAAAAGGAACCCAAAACTACTCAATTTCTCTTCCGTTACTCCAGGAAATAGAAATAGTGCTGCAAAAACCCAAGAAAAATTCCTTCAGATAGGAATGCTTACCAGTGCCAAATATGAATGTCATGCGTGTGAAGGAAAATCTCAGAATATTACTGCTCATCTCAGTAAATAAATTAACACAATAGCAATTCCACTCTCAATCCAAATGTAATTTTAAGCTAAGCTTACTATAATTTTTTTTAAAATTAAACTATAATTGAAAAAGTTCTTTGTTTTCTTTTGTCTCCTTAAACTTCAAGACTCCCATCCTTGGCACAGCCATCTGAATTAGATCCAACTTGCCAGAGGTATCAATTTCATTGAAACAAATCTGCTTCAATATTTTTCACTTGAAAGAATTAGACCATGCCTTTGCAAGATAGAATCACACTGGAGTCAGAGAAACAAAAACAAGCAGGCTAGATTCTGTCTGACTTTAGCTAGGAGACTGAAGCATCACATCTTTTGAAGTTAATATGGCCTAGAGGCACAATGGATTTACTGTACTACTTACCCGTTCTAAGAAATTGCTCTCCTACTGACCCAAGAGAAAAAACACGCACAGTAAGAAGAGGAAAAAAGTGATGGCGCTACAAGTGGTAAGTGATAACTGGAATCGCTACAGAGCATTCCCTTCCCAACACGATCATACGCATCCTCTCTTGGATTTCCCACCCATTCTTCTTTTCCCTCACTCTCAGACACACACATTATCTAAGACTCTTTTTTGGAAAAAACTTATCTTTGTAGAATACATACAGAAGCTAATCAAACAGTACTTCTAAAATGTTTTCTGCTACATTAAATTGTAGTTGAAAATTGTAAATTTTGATTCCTAGGCTCAAGTCCAACTTGATATTTAACTGTGTGTAAAACATGAACCCAAGTTTATCACTGAAGTCACTACTTACTTTTCTCTTTCATCACTTGCTATATCCTTCTTTGAGTATGACATGATGCACGATGACGGGTAGATTTCACACAGCTACTAAAAGAAACCTATGCAAGGGACACCATGATCAAGAAAAGTTTGCAGCAGTATATTCTACCTTCCAGCATGAAAGAATGGGTAAGATTCAAAGTGCCTAAAGTTAGGTAGTTAGCAGTCAAATAGTCTGTCCCTCCCTTTGCAACACAAAACTTACATTCTTCCATGTTCAATTAATCAATTCCCCAAAAATAACTTTCCAGAGTCCTGAAAAAGAAAATGCAAGTCTAAGAAGCAATTCACAAATGTTACATGCAATTTTGACATATCAATCTCCTTTAGGCTGTAACTGATACTATGACCCAAGCTCAGTTCCTAGACCTCCCACTAATCAGCAACATGCCCATCATGTGCATCTTTCTTAATGCATGCATATATTAGAGTGTAAACTGCTCCACTTAAAGTATAGTACTGCAAATAGGGAAAACTGGCTACATGGACTGGACTGTCTTCTCACAGTGTTCAAAGTCTTAATTGTACACAATCTCGTCTACAGCAAGACATACAGAGTAGTACAATGAATGCTTTTTCTATGCCCTTGCCTTTCCTAGCACCAGAGAGGAAACATTTTCTCCATGCTTCATGATAGAGCTGACTTTTCACTCCTACTCCTAACCAAATTTCTGAAGGGTCAGCACACCATTAGATTCCAGGAGCACAGCCCCATGGCATGGCAGGATGGGAAGACACCTCAGCAGAGCCTCCTGCCTGCTCTGACCCTTGCTCAGAGCAGGGCCTGCTGGAGCAGAGTGCTCAGGGATGGGTTCTGAGTATCTTGGGGCAACGTGTGCCAGTGCTCAATCACCCTCACATAAAAAAGTGTTTTCTTATGTTTAATTTCCTGTATTTCAGTCTTTAACCACTGCCTCTTTTCCTGTCACTGGGTATTACTGGGAAGAGTCTGGCTCCATCTTCTTTATTCCTCCTAATAATAATACTCCCTGGTATTGGTACACATTGGTAAGATCTGCTCCAGGCTGAACAGTCCCAGCTCTCCCAGCCTCTCCTCATATGACACATGCTCCAGTCCCATGATCATTTTAGTGGCCCTACGCTGGACTGGCTCCACTAAGCCCATACCTTTCTTACACTTGCTGAAGGTGCACTCTTTCCCATCATCTGGGTCATTAATGAGGATGTTGAACAGTGTGGATCCCAGGATACACTACTAGTGACTACCTCTGTCTGGACTTTGTGCTGCTGATCACAACCCTTTGAGGGTTCACCTGGCAGTTCAGCCAGCTGCCACTCAATCTCACAGTCCACACTTCACCAGTTTGTCTATCAGGATGCCAGGGAAGATGAGAGTCAAAAGCCTTGCTAATGTTGAGACAACATCTGCTGCACTCCCCGCATCCACTGATACAGTCATTTCACTGCAGCAAGCCATCAGGTTGGTCAGGCACGATCCTCCCTTCATAAATTGATGCTGACTATTCCAAATCATCTTCTTGTCCTTTGCATGTTCAGACATGGTTTGCGGTGTTAATTTGCTCCATCGCAAGGATCAAGGTGAGGCTGACTGGCTGTTCTTGCCTTTCTTAAGGATAGGATTGACTTTTGCTTCTTCCATCCCTCAGGAACCTCTCCCAGTCACCACAACCTTTCAAAAGATAACCAAGAGTGGCCTTGCAGTAACATCGGCCAGCTCCCTCAGCACCACTCAGGGTATATCCCATCGGGCCCCATGGACTCCTGTGTGTGTCCAGTTTGTTTTAATGTTCCCTAACCTGATCTTCTGCATCCCAGAGCAAGTCTTCCTTGCCTGGGATTCCTGAAGGCAAACCTCACCAACAAAGGCTGAGGTGAAGATGGCATTAAGTCCCTCGGCCTAGCCTGTCCCCATTCAGCAACAGGCCCTCATTTTTCCTGCTCTTCCTTTTGCTGCTGATGTGCTTGCAGGAGCCCTTCACGCCCTTCACTGGATTCAACCGCAGGTGGGCTTTGGCTTTCCTAACCCCACTCCTGCTTGCTCAAACACTTTCTCTATACTCCTCATAGGAAGGATTCAGTACAAACCTTATCATAAAGTCATCAGTGAGTTCATGTGCAGTAACTTATGAAAATAATTAAGAAATTTGAAGTATAAAGCAACTTTTTACAGGAGCAAGACATACTCATTGCTGTCAAAGCTTCTAAATTTCAAGACGAGACCACCCAGACAAACTAAAGCTACTTTCAGCAGCACCTCAGACCAATTTCTTCATAGGCATATTGGTATCTACATTCACAAGCAACCTTGCCATTTTCATCTTGAGAAGAATTTGTATGAAACAGATAAATATAGAGAGTATTTGGGATCAATCTACTGGATTAGCTAACTCTTATACACAAAACTTACTAACGACTACAATCCTTGCTTAATACCACCTATCTATTACCACAGATGTAGGACATACATCATCAAACATTTCTCACCTGAACTTCATGGATAAAGGAGATCCAACGGTATTTTAATTCTTTATATCCATTCTTTATTCACATTTAACTCAGAGAGAGGACACAAATACTGACAAGTAGCAAGGCAAAGAAGAAAGCACTGTTTTAAACAATGTATTACACATGCTTCAGCTTTATGTTGTGCATGAACAGCTTTATCCTTTTCTTGTTGATTAAACTGTGTGTAACCTAGAATATTATTTCTGTTTTCATACTTATATTCACACGCACATACTTTTGATATTTTTTTTCCCCCAGAAGCAGATTATGTCTTATTTCTATTACAGAAAAAGTCCTGTAAACCAGTATCTGAGCTTTGCACCACATCTACACTCAAAAACACACAGGAAAAGATTACTGTTAAAGAAAAAGATCTAGCAGACCTTCCTCCTAAGACAGAAAATATGGCACTACAGACTGAACTCCAAATAAAACAAACTGAAGATAGAGTTGCATAAATAAAATAATATTAAATAATGAAATGTAAATTCTAAGAAATTTCAATATATGCCAGGATAATAAACCTACTTTGGTCACACACTCTATGTTATTTCTAGTTAAAGAAAATAAACATCAGGACCTACTGAACTGTAATTCTCAGCAGGAACCTAACTTTTGTGCCACAGACTAAAGCTGGTAAAACTCACATAAGAACCATTACTGCAAACTCTGACTTTCCCAATTCTAAACTCTTTTTCTTTCCAGGATTTTTAAGTTGGTAAAGCAATTATTATTGTTATTTTGTCAAAGAAATTGCAATGCATTCAAAAGCACACAAAAGAATGTTTCACAAGTTTATACTTTCTATAACTGTTCTTTGTGGTTCACAAAGAAGTACAGCTGCAGGAATCAGAACACATTAAGTCTCACATTAGTGCTAACACCACTTTGCTTTAAGTGTCCAAAAACATCGTGAATGAGGGAAACAGAAAGAACGCTTACAGTTTTCCTCTTCCTTGTTCTTTCCGCCAACCTTCTTTCCCACTTGAGCAGAAGCATTTTCCAAACCATAGGTGTGACCGACTCCGTGTGATATGACCAAAAGCAGTATATGGGTATGTACTAAGAAATTTACCCAGTCATGTGGCATCAGGAACTAAAAGTCCATGGTTCTGCAATTCACGAACCATTCCCTGCACCAGCATGCCACTAAAGCAAATAAAAGAGAGGTACTGAAAATAAGAGAGATGCCTGGCCAGTGAGCAGGAGCCAGTACAGTCAGAGATCAGGAGTGCAAACAGTCTACAACAGAAGTGAAGCACGGGTGTTTGGAGAAAAGGAGCATAAGCCATACTTATGATGTTATTTATAGAGTATGAGTAAGGAAATATCTTTAGCCAGGGCCATATTACAACTGAATAGCTAAACCTGTCATTTTTAACTTGGACTTAACTATATATTGAATCACTGTGGGTTTCTTATTTTCTTTGATGTTGACCATATTCACAAAGGAATAGTCTGAGACCACTGCATTTTTCTTACAGAAATGAAATTTCAAGCTTGAATGAGGATCCATTCTGCCTGAAAACACAAAATTTTCATACTTTGTGAGCCAAAACATAATCATGCTGCAAGAGCAAAGAGCTAGAGCATAAGCCATTCAACTGATCTACCATAAAGTTTCATAATTATTTTATGCTTGTGACACGGTAATGATTCTGTTAGAATGAGAAAACAAGTTCTCTGGCCATTTTTCTCATACAATGCAACTGTTACCTCAAAATTAAGGAAATCTGTGGGTGTAAAATGTTAGCCAAAAATAGCTAGAGGGCCTAACAGATGGATAAAATTTGCATGAGCCTCTCATCGACCCCCTCACATTACGAGCTCCTTTGTATTAAAAGTATTTCTGTCTTCAGAATAAGTAAGTTAAAGAAACATTTCTGAGGCTGACTATACAGCTTTTAAGCTGTGTTGGCTACATAAAGCAGCTGTTTTAACATCTACCTGTGCCACAAATACAACTTTTTCCACCCACAGCAGAGGCTTTACTGAGCAAATTCCACAGAGGTGTTGAAGACAGCTGCAGAAAGCTGCAAGAAATGCTTTTCAGTGGAAATAGGCTCCTTAACATGCCATTTATCCCTCATCTGCTCCCCCAGTACTATTCCTGTGTCTCACAGGCTCATTTTAAGCAGAATACATTAAAAGTTATGCTGTTCTAGCTTAAATCGGGAAAGTTTTCCTCAGCAACCTGTCCTTCTCTCACCTCATTTTTAACTCTCCCAGCTATCACTCCCTCCCACACGCTTCCCTGTCATTTTGAGAGTCCCGAGTCCGATGTACAGCTCTGCAGTAGCAGGCTTCCCTGCTGAAGGGAACAGGCTGAGAAAAGACTCTAAAAAGTTGCCGCTTACTGACAGGAAAATGTGAGTTTCCATACCTATCTATGCTGGATGAAGGCTCTGCTGGGTAAAAGCTGCTCCACAGTGTGGCAGACCTAGTTGAACACTTTCCTGAATTATCTTGTGCTTCAGAAGCCCCATCAGAAAAATAACTTCACTACTTTTCAGGAATGTTTTGCAGCTATGAGCCCAAGAGATTGTACAAACTCAAGTCACCCCAGCCAGGAGAGGGGTAAGTGCTGAGATAAGGACAAGCAGCAGAGTTTCTGTGCTGCTGAGCATCAGTGTTTTGTCGGACATGCTGCACACACTTTGCCAGGCAAACCTCTGCCCTTCTAAGGTGCCAGGAATCGTGTCCCTATTCCTGACACTGCTGTTGATCAGCCAGATGACACCAAGAAAGGCACGTTGCCTCTCTATGCCCTTTAAATAATAATAAAGTGTTAGTATTTACCTTCCTCTTTGACCTGCTAGATGGAAACTGCTGTATAAGGATAAAAACCAAAAAGTTGTACTCTCTGGTCAGTGGTAACAGAGAGAGAAGAGGAAACAAGGAGGACGCTTAGTAGTTTCTTGTGCAGAAAATAGAAAGATTTCTTGGTCTATGACACCTAAACAGGAAATTGCTTGCCTTTTTTTTTTTTTTTTTTTTCTGGTAAGGAATAATTTTATCATTGATACAATAGCTCCAAACTCACACCTCTAACTATGGAGCAGGGTAGTACAAAGAAATCCACCATACAGGCACAGCTCTTACCTTGGGGACAGTTCGATCCATGCCCCCACAAGCTTTGTAACCCTCAGTAACATCTTTCTGAATCTCATTTGCCTCTTGCATTAAGCACGGACAGCACACACGCCAGCACCACAGCACACAGAAACGGGGAGGAAAGTGCACCAGGCCATTGGGATCCCCACCAGATAAAACCCATTGGATCCTCCACTGCTGCTATACGTTCCCATGCTGGCTTGACATGCTGTATCCCTGAGCCAGCGGGGCGAAGAGGAGAGTGACAGTGCCAGCAATGGTATCGCAACAACTTACACAATGAACTTACTGCACGTGAGTCACTGAACACCTCAGCACAGTAATAAGATCCAGCTACTGTCAACCTCAGCTGTATTTGAGCTGGGGTCAGAAGGTGAAAGACACTACACGCTATTTAAAAATCTTTCAGCTTCTAACATGCATAAGCAAAACGTTCCAGGGGAAAAAAAATATGAAGCTGTCAGCTGTTTCCATGTAGCATGGTGCAAAAACCAGACAACCGCTGAGCTATAAAGAATCCCAGAGCTTTGCCAAAACTTGTCTTATTGATGAGACAAATATCAGATTCAATACTAGAGAGGGGAAAATGCAACTGGCTTAATAGAGTCAGGCTGTTTATCAGAAGATTCAATAACTCGCGCTGAATTTGACTGACTCGCCAGAAAAATATTCTTGAATGGATGAAATAAGTGATTGGTTTTGCTCATTATTAGTGAGGCATTGCAGAGAGCTCGCAGTTAGAGAAAGAAGCAGTTACTACTTCAGCTTTCATTTAATCACACTCCTGAGAATGGCTACTTCACATGCAAAAGAGTGGTAATATTACCAGTTCTTAACCTGAACTTCCATCAGCTCAAAAGTGATTTAAGAAACAAATCTGCATCAGAAAGACAATATGCGAGCATGTAGTATTTAACTGAATTTCTCTCGCCCTCTTATACGTGTTGAAAAGACCTCTGAAGAAGCCCCTACTTTGCAAAGGACTTCCCTTGCACATTCTCAAAGCACGTTCTCTTGTCCAGAAGGTGAGGCCACACCTGGAGTACTCTGTCCAGTTCTGGGCTCCTCAGTATGAGATACATGGACATACTGGAGAGAGTCCAGTGAAGGGCCATGGAAGATGATGAAGGGAGTGGAGCACCTCACATAAGGAAAGGCTGAGAGAGCTGGGACTGTTCAGCCTGGAGGTGAGAAGGCTCAGAAGTATCATATCAACATATATAAATACATGAAGGGAGAAGGAGGCAGAGCCGGGCTTTTTTCAACGGTGCCCAGTGACAGGCGGAGCCAATGGGCACAAACTGAAACACAGGAGGTTCCCTCTGAGCATCAGTAAGCACTTTCTTACCGGGAGAGTGACCAAGCACTGGCATAGGTTGCCCATGGAGGTCGTGGAGTCTCCATCCTTAGAGATACTGAAGCCACCTGGACATGGTCCTGGGCAACCAGCCCTGCTTGAGCATGGGAGGTTGGACCAGATGACCTCCAGAGATCCCTTCCAAGCTCAACCACTCTGTGATTCGGTGAGGGTGGCTGAAAATCATTTAGTTCTGTCCAAAAATTAAATTGATTGGGAAATACTCAACAATCAGGGGACATGTATCTACAGTGGCTGCTCCTTGGTTTTCATAAAACATCAAACTTCCTCCCAAATTGCCTCTGGTTTCAACATTTCCTCAGCCAGTAAGTGGCAACACATCCTCACACTGCAGCCAACCCTCAGTCTCTCCTGCCTCCATGCCTGTTTCTAATGGTAGCCAATACGTTTGCTACAAAACACAACACACAGAAACCCAAAAAAACCCTCAAATAACCACAGGTGGTAATGTTTAGGCCCTGCTATTTTGTTATTCATCCTAATTTACTTATTGTCGTATCTCCCAATGGGCAACACAAAAGAAATCTGTACATTTGTATGGGGAGTTCTGACAGGAAAGAACAATCAGCTGCAGATATGAAAGGAATTGAGAAGTAAGCATTTTTACAGCCTTTGCCTTATAATCTGAAATGTTGCAGCAGATATTGTATCAAAGCAGTTCTTGCACACCCCTTTCACGGAACTGTAAGACTTAGGGAGATACAAACATGGCATCAAATCCACCCATCAAGCAGAGACAAATATCCCCTGCAGTGGTATTTTTCCAGTGCTTTATGAAGTCTGTATTTTTAGGCATCCTAAGCACTCAGGCTTCAATGACCTACTGACATGAAGTGACCTATCCATCTAAAAATCTTGATAGTGTAACTTCCCCCCCTGCCCTGTCCTCTTTGAAAGCCTTCAACTGGTCATTAGCCAATGTTTCTACAAATAAATATCACAATGACCCAGGTTCTTCCCACCAAACCTAATGCATTTCTCCATTTACAAGTCCGGGGCCCAGCTGCCATAAAGACACAGGTAGCCTGAGTTGCTCTTTGGAGATACCTCTGCCTCTCCCTGCTGGCTTCAGAGGGAACCCCTGAAAGGAGGAGTCAAGGCCTTATAAACAAGCCATACACAGTCTAAATCTCGTGTAACTTTTTCTGATCATCCAGACAACTGTCCGTCCCTTCTTCCCTCCACTAGTTGTCTCCCACTAAAAAAAAATCTCTTTGTGGCACTGTACTGCCCAATCTGAATGCCATTTCTATCTGTAATCTCATCAAACTTGTACAAAAGAGGTCTACCAACATCCCAGCTCCAAGATCCTTCTGTGTATTTCAAAGTATTTCATTAACATTTTTCCTTGCCTTTTAAGAAGGCAAAGGCATGGGCTACTCATGGGACACTTCTTCTAAGATCTCACTTCTGATTTTCAACGCACAGATTCAGATGGCTCTTCTCTAGATGTAGGTCAGACAAAACAGGCAAGAGTATTTGCTTTGTAATGCAAGCCACTGAGGAAAGATAACCTGGCTGAAGGAAGTAGGACCACCAGCAAGACATGATTTGGAAGCCATCAGCTGCTATACATGGTCTGGTGTTATACAGGAACAAATGAACAAGACTGGGCAACTACGTGTAAATACAAGAGGAGTGGAAGGAAAAGGATGTGCTTACATCTTGGAAGGCAGTATGAAAACAGATGAGAGAAAATGAGACTGAAGAAGAAGAGTACATCAGTACTGTATTTAACTCCTTGGAGAGGAGAGAGAGGGAGGAGAGAGGCCATATTTAATCCTATCTCCTACTAATTGCTAGGAGATAAATACAGTTATAACAACATTAATCAATTACTGTGGGTATTCAGAAAATTACTGTGTCATCTGAAATTGAAGCTGAAATTGGTATATTGTGAGACAAATTCTCTAACACTTTCTGAAACATCATAAGGCTTGTTTTCTTCTCACATCTCCCAATCTGCCCCAATCCCTTCAGGTCTCACGTCTGTTTCAACACAAGTCGCTGCCATGGTACAAAAGTGTACAACTTCATATTCTGAATAGACAATTTAAAAAAAAAAATCTACTCAGAAAAACAATGCAAGTTCTAATCTGCACAAGAATTCGCAAACAAAGTTTAGCAGATCTTACAAGGTAGAGACACACAGCTTGAATTCAGATTTCATGAGCAAGCTTTCAATTTTGGGCTGAAATATTCTGTAAAAAAAATAATCTTTGAGATTTTGAGTTCCCTCCAAAGTAACCAACTATTCTGAGCAAATGCCAAGGCCTGATGGAGACTTCACAATAGTTCCTAGTAGTAATGAGGCAAAAAGGGACGAAACATTCACTTATTTGTCACAAAACTATTGTATGTATTTTAGAAACACCTAACGTTAAACTACAAGGACAGTTGTAGGGAGCACCTTCTCCCCTCAAACATCCAAGATTTTCCAAATTGAAAAAAAGCGAAATGATGACTGAAAATCCCCTGGACTAGCAGTTTTTAATCCAGCCACTGGCAGCTCATCTTACAGATTTGTCACTTGCTAGCAATTTGGTGACCTTGTACGAGTACAAGGCGCTGTCTCTCCAGGGCAGATACATTAAACTGAACTAACTACCCACTTGACCAGTAGAGGCTTTTCAAATAAACACCCTCGGGGGTGCTAAAACACACTGTTTACGTATGGCAGAGATGCACTGCTTCTTTAGTCAAACCGCCATGGGCTCCATGGGCTCCATCCCAGTCTCCTGACAACTTCTACCCTGAATCATTAAGTGTGATAAGCAGCAAGCTTTGGCAAACATCCGAATGTCTGTTTTTAAACCATTAGTACTCAGAAACCATAATACAAACCTAATCATTGTGCTTCCACGCTTACAAACAAAGCCATACATCTATTTTCCACATAAGAGGGACTGCTTCCCCCAGTGCAGCTCTAAAAAGCGAGAGAGTAAAATAAATTTCAGTCAAATAATTGCTCTCCACTTCCTATCCACCCATTCAGTCTCCAAACATCCTCTAACCCAGATTCCAAAACAAAGAAAAACAAATGCCTCATTATATAAACATAAGCTATGTTTGAAAATCCACTTGCCTGCTCACCAGTAACGATGGGGAAACCTTCTTTGGTGAAAAGTCATGTGTCATCATTTTCCACAGCTTTCACTTGAAAGTTAAAAAAGTAATAATAATATAAAAAAAAAAATCCAACCCACAAGCTTTTAGCTTATGCTTTTGAGCCATTGCTGCACCGGTCAGATTAGGTCTAACAGGTAAGCACCTCCGCTGCCCAGGGAAAGGCGGCAGCAGCAGTGAACTCAAGCCTGGTGTTCCCTTCCAAGTTAGCGGCAACAGGCTACAGACGACTGACATCTCTGAAAAGGCCTGATCCTACTTGGATCATACGTCTACCATAACCTGTAATAACCTGGAAGCAGCTCTCACCCCTCACTGATAAAACAGGAAATCCAGATAAAGAGCTGAGAGTGATATGAATCTTACAGCAAGATCCAAAGAGACACTCAATTCTCACCAATTTCAAAAATATTCTCATCCCTTTCTCCCCCCCGAGGTAAGAATGAGCAGCCCCCGCACCCTTGCAAGCCCTGGCTCCAAAATTTACTGTTCCAAAAGCACACCAGCACAGAAGGGGGGCAGGAGGACCTCCCCCATCCATCCAATTCTTCAAGAAAGACAATCCAATTACAAAGGGCTGTACATGCATCCTTAAAAGTTATCTGCCCTGCATAACAATGCGGTAGCTTATTTTGGTTAAGTGCGTTCAAACACACTCGCAGGAGCACACAGAGTGTCTATTCACCCCCTTTGGCTGTACTCATAACAGCGGAAGCACACAGGGCTTCCTTTCACAGCGCTGCAATTTAAACCACCGCTCGCAGGGGGTCAGCAGCAGGTGCAAAGTCACAACTTCGGAAAAAAACCCCAAAAAACCAAAAACCCAGCAAAACACCAACTATAAACAGACTTTTTTCTCCAGTCCAAGATGAAAGTGTAAACTTTTGCATCTCACCTGCAAACTTGTCTTTGCACGGAGGGACAGCTGCAAGACCAACACAACCAGCGGTGCTGCTCTTGAATGGGTTACAGGAGCCAGAAGCTTAACAATGTGCCAGCACTTTCACATGAGACTAAGACAACAACCCAGAAAGATGGGCTCTCTTAAGTGCCCAAAATAAATGTCCAAAAAAAGGGGTGATTATCATACAAAACACATTCAAGCAATTTCAGTAATTCCAGTTTCTTGCTAGACAGAAAAGACACTAGGAATTCTCTCTTGTTATTAATATATGAATTTAAATGATGGGATGGGGGAGAAAGAATCAATTACCAACTGGAAACGTGGTACAAGAGGATTTCAGAAAAAATATGAGATATGAAAAATATATTGATCTTTTTATCTCATTGCATTTAGTGTTTCAAGCTTTTGTGTCAGAACAGTCCTAGCATCTTGTTTGAGCTGTTCAACCATTTTACAGTGTTCCCACCAAAAATCACATCAAAGTCAAATCGCTCCATTATACCTTCAGCATATGTTCTACAAATTCTGACAATATAAACCTATACTAAAATTACCAATTAAAAACTTCCACTTAATGTCACTGCTGATTTTGACATGCACTATTGATTTCAAAACAGTTTTAGCAGGAATCAGTGCAGCAGAGCTAGCACAGATGTTAATCTCAGATCCTTTACTAAAGTTAAGGAAAAAAAAAAAAAGTTGGCCTTTATTTTCCCCACAGAGCATTAAGTGTTGAAACTTTTGTATGAGTTACTTTTGCTAGACTCTCCCTTTCTGACAGCCTTTGATGCTTATCGTTCTTTGTCAAACCCTAAGCAAAAGCAATCTTCCTCCTCCCTAATTTAGTACGAAAATATGAGAACCACTGCACCAACCACTTTTTTCCTCCCATGACAGCCACGATTCATTTTGGCCGAGTATTCTCTGATAGAGCACAAAGTGCTTGCCATTCACTTCGGGTGAATGAACCTTCAAGAAACTGTATTTTTACTTTCATTTTTGCAAATCAAGTCTAAGCAGCATCACTGGAAAGAAGAAATAAGTGACCCAGTTGTATTCTCCTGGACATGAACTCAGTCTTCTACACGAGGACACTTGTAAAAAGTGATGTCCTTTGAGGAGACTCTGGAAACCAATTATAGCAACAACTCCTCAAGTAAAACTGCACAGAGACTGTGTTAATGACCAGTGGCAATACCCTTGAAAGAAAAGTAGCTGGACTGCTGACTTGGTCTCAGCCTACAAAGGAGCTCCCTTCTAATGCTCTCTATCTGCCTTATCTCTTTGACATGGCTAAAATCTCTCCATGACAATAGGATTTATCACAAGTATCCTTCTCCTCTGAGTATTTCTATGGCTATGATCACTGTAATATCAGAGAATATCATATTGTGTTACACATTTATCTTCAAAATGTCCTTTGGACAAAAGGGGCTTATATGTAGGCAGAATTAGGACACAACTTGTTCAATGTCACATGAAGCCTGTCAAGGCAGGGAACTGAAGTCTCCCTTATCTCCCCAAGCCCAAGTGGAACATCCCATTTAACCAGTAGACTTGACCTCTCACAGGCGTACACACCCCACTGTCATATAGCCTGAAAGTAAACACAAACCAGATACACTTTTGAAAAAGCTGTAGTAATATTCCCTCTCATCAAGAACTGAATTAATTCTTTAAATCCCTTGTCAACAAAGTTGACAATATGAAACAAAAATATACACAGTTGCATATATGCAATCCCTGATTCCCAGACTGCAGTCTGATTTTGAAAGCAGAAAATACATCTCAGTAAATGCCGTCCAATTTTCCAAATATATTTAGAATATCACCACAACACAGTCACATAGTCTTAAACATTTTTTGCTATGACTTCACTGTACACAGTGTTTTACAGCCAGCCAGGATAATGTAGTCCAGTGACCACTTCATTTTTTTGAAAGGAAAAGGCTCAAGTCAATCATAAAACAAAGTGCACTCTGGTTCTCCGTAGAGTATTCCTTGACAGAATCATGCGTTAGGTAGAGCTTTATTAATCTTACAATCAGACAAGCTGTGAGTGATGAGCAAGTCATGCAGCCTTTTAACAAAAGGTTCTTGGAAGATGAGCCATATCTTTTGCATTCCAAAAAAGCTCACTTATAACTTGAGAGTTTACAACCTAAGTGGAAGCCCAAACACATTTTATCTAAAAGATAATACGTATCACATACACAATAGCAAAATAGGGAAGTCCAAAAAGGACAGAAAAGTTAATGAAGAAAGATATAGCTACAGACTTGTCATTTTGGCTCAGAACATCTCTTTTCAAGGTTTTAGGAAGCCGCTTCTAAACTGACCTTTCAGCTCCTTACAATGTTAATGAATTTTAAAATGTAATAAATTCCAAGTGCAATGACATTAAACAATCCACTGAAAAGCCAGAGAAAAATCAAAATGCTTTAAAAGTACAGAAGAGCTCTTTTGTTCTTGAAAACAATGAGAAAAAAATTGTCAATAAGAACATAACCAGGGCCTTTTTAAAAGCATATTCATTTCAGAAACAGGTACTGTGTTACCATACAGTAAATCTCATCCATAGACCTGTCTTTCCTTGAGTGTGTTTCTCCTACTCTCACACCTAAACGGCCTTAAAAACTGTAAAGGATTCATGATCCATATGCAAAACAAAACAAGATAAGACAACCCTTTTTGGCCATAAAAGGGCAGCTTGCTGTCTACCTACAATGGAACATGCTAGGTGCTTTTATTGTTTAGAAAAGCTTGCCCTGAATAATTCTGTGCTTTCCATCATTTTAGATATAAACGTAGAATTAGCAGAATAAAAAACCCAACCCAACCCCCCCAAGAAACCCCAACTGTTGTTCCCCCTCTCCTCCCTTCTACAGCTTAGGAATAAAATCTGTATAACAAATCTGTATAACAGTCACTTTTAATGTTTGCTTTGGAGAGTCAGTTTTTCTTTTTTGTCTCTCTCAACATGTTAACAGGAAAAAGCCAGACACTTCTGAAAAAAAACCCCAAAACAAACCCAACAATTACCAACCCCCAAAACACCCTATTGAAATAAAGCCAGTTCATAGGACCTCAATTAAAAAGTTTCATTTTGTGTTGAGTTTTAAATATTTTGAAGATTTTTGTTACAACCTCTCCAAATACTCAGATCCCTTTCTGCTTCTTCTATTTGAGAAAATTATGGTTAAATTCCCCCACGTGTCCAAAATAAATGTAACTGTTGTTGTGACAACTTTAAGCCTACCCAGCACATCTGGCCAAAATACCTGAGAGCCTCCAGTGGCATGAAGAGTGAGAATATGGAGCAATTTAGAGATTGTTTGAAGAACACAACTGGCCACTTAAGTCTTTTATCTTACATACCAAGCCCCAGCACAGGCAACTTCCACATGCAATCAAACCAGCACACTTGTTGGCAGGCTCCTGGGGAGTTCAACAGGGGAAATGCTTTAATTGACATGAACAACAACAAGTTTGCACTGCACATACTGAAGATTAAAAGATTTTATTCTTTATTGGCCATTAGAGGGTTGCTACCAGCCCTTGGAAATACTAATTTCTGTATTTTGAAGCCTGTATATATCACAAGGCAAAGCAGGGAAGAATAAAGCAATGCAAAACCAGTGCAGTTGCAGGGGAATGGAGTCCCCAGTGAATTCCCCAAAAGCCACAGGGCTGTCCAAGATTTATGATTTCTGTCTCACTCATCTAAGGGAAGACTCTTCTCACTTCCTCCCACTGCTGCAGTTGGGTTTTGATTAGCGAGCCAGGATTACCTTGGCAGAATCAACAAGCAAGACCTCATAGATGTTGTGCAAGTCCCAATACTCCAGCTAATTACTGGAAAGCCTGGCAGTTTTTAAACTTTCTGGGTTTTGGAGCTCGTAGATGGTCCAGGACTGGTATGCATCCTCATATAGCTAATTTAAGCCTACTGGCAACAGCTATGCCTTTAAGTATCTTCCACTGATTCTTTAGAAGTAACCCACTATGTCCATGCCCCCAGTCAATTACACGCTGAAAACCAGGGCTCTAGATCTATCCTGACGGGACGCCTACAGTGTGGAACTTGAGCTGTATCCTTGTGAATCATAGCAGAACAGACAGCAGAAACCATTAGCTTTCCACAGACCTTTCTGTCCTCCAAACTATTATGAGCTTGAAGTCAGAATGGGATAAATAACAAAGCTCAGCCTCATATCCATTAATCTACTCTCTCATTTGCTCCATATGACTCTGCTAGAGCTTTACAAAAGAAGAGAAAGCAACACAAAGTGGAAATACTGAATATAGATACCCTCTTCCCTATGAGCTGCCATAATGTTTTTCTAACAGGTGCTCCCCAATCAGTATGGCAAACAAGAAGGGAGATGCATGTGGACAGGACACCAGAGAAGCTGATCCAAGACACCAGAGAAGTTGTTCCAGGAGACGAAAAAAAAAAATCTACTAATAGTCTGAAAATACACTCCTCCCCACAATCGTTAAAGGAAAGTTCACAGAACCAGCACATCTTCACACTTAATTCCTTTGAAAATAAACTTATTCCTTCTCCTCCACAGTCTATGATGCAGGCCTAAGAACAAAATGAAAGTTTCTCAGCCCCAGTGTTTTCACTGCCTAGATTGCATTTTATGTACACGCCTGCTTGATACAGGTATGACTTCTATCCTGATCACTATTGAAGGTCTGTGTTGTTACTTAGGAACACCTTTTCAAATTCTGAGGTAAAAAAAAACATTCAAGCATTCCTTCCAAATGCTTCTAAGTAAAGTTACTTACAAATGCAAAGTAACATCACTAACCACAAGCAACATACTGAAACCTACAATGCAAATAAAAACCCCAAAGCCAGACAAGATGACCCCTCCTCACGCTGTGGAAGCCACAAAGTAGTTAGACAGAGAAATCAATTTTCCCTTTGGCCTAGTCCTTCTTGGTTCTTGTAGACTTAAATGCAGTAAGGGTGGTTGCAAAATTCACACATTGCAAATATGGTTTGCAAATGAACCGCTCCTTTCTGCTTGGGGATTTAAATTTTAACACCGTAAATTGTGGGTTGGAAGGACTGGAAGGAAAGAGTTGCTTGTACACTGGATTTGTAGCTTCAAGGAAAAAAAAAGTTTTATTTATGTCATGAGACTTGACTAGTCCAATGGTTGTATAAAACACACATGCAAATATGTAGGGCTTTGGTAGTTAGCTGGACTAGATGTCAATACCTATTCCTCCAAACACTTGTTAGTCCCTTGGAAAACAAGCAGACTACCTGCTTAC
>VXBL01000245.1:3361740-3390571 GCA_013400195.1 Aramus guarauna | reverse complement strand
CAGGGGGCCGTGGGGCTGCGCGGGGAGCGGGGCCGGTACCCGTGGGGCAGGGGCTGTGACGGGGCTTGTCGCTGTCCCCGGCCGGAGGGGTCTGCCCTCACAGCCGGCCCCGCGGGGAGCAGTGACTTGCCCCAAACCACCGTGGCCTCCTGCCCACCTCCCTCCCGCTGGGACGGGCCTCGGGACGCCTCTCCGGGGCCTGGGCCGGGGGTCTCATCCCGCCTGGCGGGTGGCAGGACCCCAGTGCCCCCTCCCAGCTATGTTGGGACTGCAATTTCTTTCCCTACAGTGATGACAGCAGTAAAAAGGTTTCATGCTCTGGTGATCTAGACAAGTCTAACACAACGTTAAAGATCCCGCACCTTTACACTGTTCATGGGGGAAGAGGGGGATCGCTCTTCTTGTTGCGGCTTTGCTGGGGTGATTAAAGCGGGACTTTAGACGGAAATTACAAAATCAAGATTGCTCATGCAACCTTAATTTGACCCCATTGCACATATGGTTTATGATACAGCCTCTAATTACTCGATCATGCTATTTTTCCTNGCTCGGCTCCGGCTGCCCGCGGCGGGGAAAGTTCCCGGGAGCTCAGGGAACCCGTCCCGTCCCCATCGCCGGCTGCCCCCAGCCCCACAGGCAGGCGAAAGTCCCCGGCGCTGCCGCGGCGGCTGCTGCGGAGCGCCGCTAAGGGGAGGGGAAGGAGGTGGTCACCATCCCGCTCCCTGGGGNCCTGGCGGGTGGCAGGACCCCAGTGCCCCCTCCCAGCTATGTTGGGACTGCAATTTCTTTCCCTACAGTGATGACAGCAGTAAAAAGGTTTCATGCTCTGGTGATCTAGACAAGTCTAACACAACGTTAAGATCCCGCACCTTTACACTGTTCATGGGGGGAGAGGGGGATCGCTCTTCTTGTTGCGGCTTTGCTGGGGTGATTAAAGCGGGACTTTAGACGGAAATTACAAAATCAAGATTGCTCATGCAACCTTAATTTGACCCCATTGCACATATGGTTTATGATACAGCCTCTAATTACTCGATCATGCTATTTTTCCTAGAGAACCGCTTCCCGCCATGCATAGGGTGAATGGCACTCAGCGCTGAGCTGTTTAATAGCTTCATCCTCTTTATGCAACATATGTCCTCAATATGTCCTGATGGCTTATTTGGAGCTATTCTCATCCTTGGGCATTGTCTGAAGTAGAAATACATTTCGTTCCCTCATGCGGCTGCATTGCCAAGGCAGCAGTGGTGTGAGGGGGGCTTGGGGTGGTATTGCCGGTTCACCGTTTCGTTTTATGGACCTGGCTGGAAGGGGGGCCTTCCCCAAAATCCTGCTCATGGGATGACACAAAACTCTTCGTTTTCATTTCTAAGCAACAGCAAGTTCTATCCGCTGTGGTTTGGGAGAAAAGTAGGAAATCATGACCCAAGTACAACTCGCCAGGTCAGAAATTAAAAAGCAATCAACCTCTTCCTTTTTAGGCTTAAAAAAAATGCATCCTGATTTAGGGGGCCTGACTCATAATTTTTGCGCACATGCAGCTGGAAATTTTGCTCAGGAGACTGCGTTCAGATGTTTTTGCCACTTATATTGAAAGACTTGGGTAAATGCCTGAATCTTACCTACGCTACTGGCTTCGATTTTTTACTGGCGTCCAACAGCAAAGGGCAACTACTGAAATATGGAAATTAATCTTGCTGGTGTGGACAAGAGCACAAAGCCAGAATCTGACAATAAATAACCAATCCCATTGCATTCCTTCGTAAAAAAATATCCACATACTGGCTGAAAGAGCAGATCTTCTCCTGCAGTTTGGAGAAGCATCTCCTGGGTTTAGTTACACAGTTTTATGGCATGACTGCACAGATCCTCCACAATCTTACACCAAACCTGTGGCAAAGACAAAGTTAGGAATGACACCTCATTTCTGAAAAAGAGAAAAGTAATATGAGTCAAGAAATAATTCCACTTTGGGCTAGTATTTGAGCACCAACAAAAGAGACAGCAAAAGGTAAACCTTTAGGGCTGGAGTTCACTTTAAACAGAAATATCCAACCACTTTCACCAGATAAAGTCGTAACTGTAACTGCACAGTTAAAGTACCACTTCTTAATTTTCATGAATGTTGCTTTGAAACACTTAGGTAGTATCGGGGGCTTATTCAATGTGCGCTGCTGCCATGGGTGTTTTGCCTTGCACTGCTTCCATGGGTGCTTTGCATCGCTTTATATTCTTTTGACTCCTTCCGTATCTACGGGCTTGTTTGTAACGCCCACGCTGCTGAGTTGTTTAGTAGCGCGAGCTGCTGTTGCACATGAGAAACAGGTAAACTCTTACACTGAACATTTGAGAAAAATGGATGCTTTGACAAGAAGACAGACAACACCTGTAAGGTGAATCAATAAATCTTTATTTTTCTGGTTGCAAAGAATGTCTTTGATCTCTAGAAAGAGATTTAAAAAAAAAAAAAAATGAAGAAACAGACCAATCAATGGCGTAATCTTTAAGTGGGAAGACTGTGCTGTTGAGAGACTACTGGCCGTATTTCTAAGCATCGACAGGTAAAAAATTCTCTTGGAAGGAAGAAGAAATAGAAATCTTCATTGCTGGAACACATACTTAAATGTATAAATCAGCTGTAAAATCAGTTACTTTCACATACATGAACTATCACAACTATGGTTGATATGGTATGATATGCTATCAATTAAAACGCCAAAAGTAAAACTAGGACAACAAGCAGGAGAGTAAATACTTTGTGCTATAGCTTGATACCGTGCAACTGTTTCCCTATTTTTAATTCCCTTTACTCGTCTGCTTTAATGAAAACAGTATGATTTTGCGTGCACAGCATAAAGGAGTTAAACCATACCTACCTCCTTAACTTATTACATTCCCACTCCTTCAAAAGACCCCAAAGAATCCAAAACACAAACCCCACATTAAAGGAGTATTACAGTTGAAAAGCCAAGTGTCAGGACTTTAGGTTAATCCAAAGGTAAGGGTTTTTCAGACAAACTGCTTTTGACTTGTAGACTTGTATGCAGACTTGTATGACTCACAATTTAGCCTTGAATTGTGAGATGATACTGTTTTGCTCAGAGGACCGCTGCCTTGTACAGTGCATGGGACAGACACTGTTCACTGTATGTGCAGCTTTTCAGTTTATTTTTAATCTCTTTGTTCAACATATGTCCTCGGGCTTTGTTTAAAGCTATTTAAAGCCTGCTTGTAATGTGGAATTATTAATGTCATAGCAGGCTTTTCTACAACATTCATTGTTACAGTACCTTGAGCATATAATGAATGCTTATGAATTGCTTCCACGACATGTATCTAATATCACCATTTTATTGATTGGGAAATGAGACACAGCGAGATTATGGTTAAATGTGTCTATTAATTTTGGTTGCCAGCCTTGAGATGACTGGGGTTTGCCTTGGTGAAACAGTTAGCATTATGCAGCGCTTTGTATGTTCGAAGCGTAGCTCCCTTTGACTTCGGATGCAGCTGTGAATGCTAACTACTTCTACAAACCAAACCCCGGGCTCTCAAACTGAACGCCAAGCATAAGAAGAGTACTCGCTGGCCACCTGTAGTTCAAGTAATCTGCTTGACATCGTACAGGAGTGCCCTGGTGCTACAGACACAGGATCAATCATTTTCAGAGCGGTATTCACTGCAGCAGTCCTCATCCTCTATTTGTCTTGACCTTGTCCCACTCCTTTTTTTTCCTCCTCTCCTAGATCTAGTCTCAGCTCCAGGATCTTTGTCCAAATTCCTTCCATGACCTCATCCAGTCTGGGTCCAGCTTTTGCTCAGACTGAATCCCCCTCCAACTGCAATGGTTCCAGCAAGAAGGACATTGCGAGCGCAGAGGCGCTTCCCCGGGGCTGGAAGAGGATGCTCCGTGCAATGAAAGGAGCGGAGAACAGAGCTGCTGAAAATTTCAAAGTGGGTCCATATTGGTGCTGTGCTAGAGATTCCTGAGCTGATTCGTAACTCCAAATGGATGGATTCAGAAACAAGTTCAATGAGCGAGGTAAAGAGCGTGTGGAGGTTGTGTGCCTGGCAGTACTCGGCAGCGAGACTCCTTTGGCCACATCAGCATGGGTTACCCACCAGCTAGTCACTTCTGCTGCTCGGTCAGCTCAGTTGTAACATCTCCCCGACTGGGCCGTGCACTCCTCAGTCTGAGCCTACATCGCTACTGTCTCGTCTGGGAATGGCTATGCCAGGCTGCTGAGGTGCTGCAGCTCTTTTTTACTGAGCACACATAATCTGAGGTTATGCAGACATCTCTAGCAAAACCCACAGGCCTAAAACCACACTAATGCTCCAAGGAACAGATGTACTATGATTTCCCATTTTTGCAGTAGTAGGATTTTGCTTCTAACATCGGCAAAATATCTTTCCCTTATTCTTAGAAACATCTGAACATTATTTGTTGAAATTTTCTGAATGAATAAATAAATTATCTAAATAAATTTTCATTAAGCAAAATTTCCCAGCTGGGAATACTTCAGAATAGGCAGTTTGCAAAGGTATAAACAACTAGAAAGGGATAAGACATAGCCTGGGCCCTAATTTTCATAAGACAGTAAGGATAGAGGAAACGTAGATGCAGCTTCACTGGGTAAAGGTTCACTGGTATAGCAGAGTAACATAACATCATCTGAGGAGCACCCGTGAAAGATCACAGCTTTAGATTCCTCCAGCACTCTCTCTGATTCAGGAAGGGTTGAGAACATAACAGAGTAATTGATGGCAACTGTGCAGGCTTTATTTTGCTTTGTTCAGCAGCAGCTGATAATTTGATGGAGATCAAATCAGGGTGCACCATACCCTTTCATTTCATGCATGTAGAATGCTTGCAGGTTTCATCTGCCTTGACTGAACTGGAATTGCAGCCCTGTGCTGGCTGGTTGTATTCATTTCTGTCCTTTGTGGAGGGTTCGGGGATATATCCCTGGGAAAAATATGACAGTAAATATCTGAAGACAGGGAAAGGAGCTTGTGTGCCAGATGGATACAGCTTAGTGACACTCTGATGGAGCAGGTTCACTTCAGAAGAGGTGTTTATAATTTGTAATTGAAATGGTGTTTGGAATTACATGAGCATGTTCTATCAACATCACTTGCAGTGTGATGGGTTTATCCAAAAGTATTTATATTAATCCCTTGGCATTGCTGGCTGTCTCCAGCAAAGCGCTACTCATGGGACTATCCTAACTCCTAATACCACTGTTTTTATTTCTTTGCTTGGTTTTCTCAGAAAATAGGTGACAAGAGAATTCAAGCAGGGTGCTTTCCTTTTTAATCAGCATGCATATGATTCAGAAGAGGTAATTGAAGCTAGAGGTACAAGAGGATGTTGTATAATGTATAGTCTCAATGATCAATCCTTTCCTCTCATAAATACCTACTCAGAACCCCCTAACTGAGTTCCCTTTGACTTTGTGTCCTCTATGTATTGATTTTCCAATAGCAGTCTAATTCCTGCATTTGTCTGCAGAAACTACTAATAGAAAGGCAGAAGTTGCAATGTGTAAACATGAGTTTTCACACAGCAGACCCATTAAAAGCTCCATTTGTTTAGACAGTTAACAGAGTAACACCATATGATGCACTGGACAGATTTAGACATATAAAGATGGAGACAGTCACATGGGGAAAATACAGTACTGGTGCTAATTAGGCACTAATTAAAGTAGATAGTTAGGCACTTAAGTCTAAATCCAGGAAATTAAAAAATATGTTAGAAACATGTAGCTACCTCCAAAATAGCTGGTGCATGCATGCACCCCCATGCAAAGCTATGCCACCGTAGTACCAGGGAGCAGCAGAGCCGAGTTAGTGCACGGCTCTCAGCAGGATTACCCAGGGTGGGCAGAACGCCATCCTGGCACTGGTTTACCTTGGCCAGTCTCAGAGCCATTTTACAGCTCCCCGTAGTGCACCGTATTCTGTAGCATAGGGAAAAACTTCGGGGAGAAGTAGGCTAACGCACCAGGAGGTGCACTGGTCTTGCAGCTGGGAATGTCACAGGGGGGTTGGAACAGACCTTGTCAAAGCCACCTAGTCTGGCCTATAAGAAACCACAAGCCACATCTCTGAAACCAGTCCTAAAATTAATATGCTAACTCCTAATATTCTACTAATAATAACACCAGCACTGCTGTCTTATCAAATAAGGCAGACCTACAACCAAGGTCTCTCTTTCCCACAGGCGAGGGCTCCAACCAGTGGGAGAAGAGTCTCCAACTTGTTTCTTGGTTTTAGGGATTTTGGAGGTGAAAAAGGTGAGGGAGAAGGAAGGCAAAAAGCCAAAGTTTAAAAAAAAAGTTAAAAAAAGTAGTGCGAAGCCAATTCATATGAGGAATTGGAAAAGAGTGGTGCACCGAAGGAGAAGACAGAGAAGATCCTACACCTAGCGTGGTATGCAAGGTGGGGCGGTGATTTGTACTTAAAGGGGAGAAGAAGGAAATTCCTTCCTAGTGGGATGGGGAAAACAGCACCTGATGTTGGTGCATTTAATCCTTAGCAGTCTCAGACTCCAGGTGGGATTTTCAAAAGCAGCTGTCTGAACAACTGGGGGGTCTAAATCCCTCAGTAAACTTGGCCCTATGTTTTTTCAGCTCATCTCAGACATTATACATGAAACGATTCACAAGCTGAAAGTTACTTTATTGAATTATTCATAGGCAGATTGCATGTAATCAAAGTATGTTGGAAAAACTGTTTGTTCATTTATCAAAAAGCCAGCAAATGTCAAGATCTTTAGCGCAGATCCCTCACTTGGTAATGTGGGATAATAACCAAAAATAGTTATGCGTTCGCTGCTTTTGTATGATCTGCCACAGGGTTGTCATTACACATGTTAGGTCAAACTTTGGAAAGAGCAATGCACAAGAAAGGGACTGACCCACAAGATGAAGTTTACAGTCAAGTCTGTAAATCAGGTCACTTCATCTTCTAACCTCCCACACGAGCGGTGCCCCCACTCTGCGTGTGCTGCATCAAACTGCTGTTTCTTGGTTTTAGGGATCCCGTACCCTGCTGCTTCCAACCCCAAACCAGAAGTGCACCCTATTTCAGATGATACAAACTTTACTCGTGAGCTGCAGCAGAGGGAATGTCCTTCAGAACTGTTTGCTTTTGCTGTATCGGTAACTTGGTCTTTTAGGCACTCAGTTTTATCAGCAAGCGTTTAACTGTAGAGTGGTGATACATTGCCGAGGACTGAAACGGCAAGTCACAATTTACAAACCTCAAGCCAACAAAGTAATATTCCAGTTGCTAGAAAAATGTATAGTAATTCTCCTCTCGTATCGGGGACTCAAAAAGAGTGGTGCACCAAAGGTGAAGACACTGTCCTGCGTACAAGTTTAAACACACACACATATATGAAGTCGCTGTAGGTATAAAATGCTGATTTACACTAGTTCAGGCAGCTTATTGCAATGGCCCAGAGAGTTCTTCTAACTCAGTTTTGACTCATTTCCCAGACAGTTACAGTAACTTTGGCTTCCTATCATTTCCTTGACACATGCACATAGAAACCTGAAAATTGTTAAGTCGTATGTAAAGTTTCATTTTGATTCTACACAGTCAGATTAGGAGTTTTATTTAGTGTCAGCTTGCAGAATAACTGTGGGAAATATGGAACCTTTTAATTTTTTAATTCAGTAAGAATATCTTTCATTTAAATAATTCATTCTTGTTACTCTTGCAGTTCCATGTTGCTGTTAAAATGTGAAATAGGCAAAGCAGCAAGTGGATCTGCATATCATAATCTGTCCCCCCCGGCCCCCCCACTTTTAAATTAGATTCTTTGGCAACAGTATTTCTGGAATGCAGTAAGTGTTTCTTTTAAACCTATACAAAATACATCTGGAAGATAATGCTTGCAAAAAGCCTGTTGAAAGAGTAGACTATATAAATCAATTATTTAGGACCTCTGAAGTAGAGCAATAAAATCTATAAAATGCATATAAAAAGATGCAGTGCAATTAACATAGTCATGAATGTTTAGACAAAAATAGCAGCCAAGCATTTGCAAGAGGAGAAAGAATGTCATTTATTTATAATGAATTAAGGCAAATAAATAAAAGACTCCTTGCTCAATTTATTGAGTTTTACCCAACATCAAGGCTTCCTCCAGATCAATTTGATTTTTCTGCAGTCTTTGTCCAGAGCCACGTGACTGGAGCAAAACTATGAATTGCTTTAAGCACTCCCAGATGCTGGGGTTGTCGGTCTTAGATCATACCATTTGCAATTCTTGTGGAAAAAGAAAGCATATATTCTCATTGCACAGGGCCTTCAACTGAGTAATCTCCTGATTGAGAGACTTGAGTTTAAAACCCAGAGCAACAATTGTGATCACCTGGTCCGATTTCTGTTGCTTGATGAAATAAAAATTGACTCTGTTGTTGCTGCTGATATTATTTTGTCCCCTCGATATTTTACTTCCCTGCCTCTTGCTGCAGCCACCTCAGCCGTTTCACCGGACTGTGTGTGTGCTGCTGATTGAGCTAAGCCAGACTTTAACATCACACCTTGTAAAGGCAGCTCCTACTGCCCTTATGGGAGGCTCTTGCAAAAGATGTCACCTTTTTTTTCCTTTTCTTTTTATCTCAAATTAACACAAGCAGGCTCAACCATATGTCATTTGCGTTTAAGAGAACAGTACACCGTGTCTTTTGAAGATCTGCTTAAAGTGGTGTTGCATTTTCATATTCAAACAGAATACAGCAAAAAGGCTGTAACTTTATGAAAAATCTTTGATAGTTTACTGTAAAAGAAAGGGCATATTGCCTTCTCCCCAGCCTTGCCTTTTTATTTCACAACAATGGACAGAAGACTGTTGCAAGGGCTGTGTACGACAGTCCCTGCTTACAGCCTCAGATGAGTTACAGACCTCTTACATTTGTAGAGTCTTATGTTGGCCAGGGGATGGGAGATGACAGATGTGCATCTGGGTAGGAAATCTCATCCTGAATTGCATCATGGAAACCCCCAAATACATACAGAGGTGATGTGGTATGTAAATCCCTCTTTCCTTTAGGACAGATGACAAGAGAAGGGTGGCAGGACAAGGCTATTGCTCCAAAATCTTCATATCACACCAGCTGCATCTCCACTCTTCTGGACCTCAGCCTAGGTTTCTTGTGCCAAGCACAGTGTGAAGAAGAATTATTTCTCCTGCAATCATCTGTGTCTGATCCCAGGTCAGGAAAAAACTACAGCACTGTGCTGCAAATGTATGAAAATCAAGTGCTGTGGAAGAAATTATGATACAGGGTCAAAAGTGTGATTCTCCCACTGAATTCAGAGATTTGATTGGCTTGTTGGTCTCTGCAGGAGTTGAATTTCACCCCAAGAGGATATTTTAACAGTTACTTGAATTGTTATGCATTTGACTGTTACACCATCAGCATCCATATAGTTATGGATCATAGCAATTAGAGGATAAACTGCACCTTTTATCCTCCTACAAGCTCCCCTTCCACATGACTGCCGTGTACCTCTCAATCTTCTCAAGATAGAAAGCTGAAATTGCCCACACAAGTAGCCAAAATGTCTCTGTCTTCACAAATGTAGTATGTTTGTTCAAGCCAGGGGAGGTGGGTGCAAAACTGAACACTGATGTTTTGAAAATTCTTCTTTTAACCAGAAACATAAATATTAGATGGAAATAAATCATGATTAAGCCAAGCCCTCAGCCAAAACCAAAGGAGAAAGTTTGTTGTAGTCATAAGACATTATTTTAGAAAAATAGGGAGATCAAAAGTTTGGGGTTTTGGTCTGGGTTTTGGGGGGNCCTCATGCTTTAAATCTAAGCTCCAGAAATGTGGCAATGGCTTCATTTTTAGCCTTGAGACTTGCCCCAGACGTGATCCCCCACAAGGACGAGTGACTGTGTATTGTATATGTATACAATGGACTAACTGTTAGACTAATGGGGGGCTGCAGGAGGTTTCTGGGGCCCCTTCATTAAACTAATGACAAACATTCATCTCTTATTACAGAGGATACATTCTCTCCTATATCCCTTTTGCAACTCACTGTATTTTCTCTTTTTAAAAACAAGGCTTTTCACTTGTGGTCTCTGGATTCTTAAGAGAATATAAGATGAGTAAAAGACTTTCATTACATATTAATTATCAATCAAGTTTCTAATATTAATAGAGAGCTGAAGTTCTTGTAACTGCAAGTCTTATAGCTGAGACATTTCAACTTCTCTGGGCTTGTGGACATGGAAGTCTAAATCCGTTTTCTGTGGTTTGCATGCAAGAACTACAAGCCCAGTTATTTGCCATAGTGTTGAAACAGAAAGCTGGAAGTTTTATTATTTATATATCCCTTTTTATACATCTAAACCCAGGAATACTGAGAATTCAGCGCATGAGTCGCATGTGCCACCTACAACATGAGTCCATTAAATAAGATACTTGGTCTGGTGGTCTCCATGCTCCTTAAAGGTCCTTTTTGGAATATTTCCAGCTTACCATCTCCCACCCTGCTCGTGTATCTTTTACCTTCTGAAGCCTGGTTTTATTACCCTGCATACTGAAAGTCAGGACGCCTGTTGCCCTCACGTTGTAAGGAAGCAACATGTCTTCCTCTCCTAAAAGCCACATCTACCTCCTGATGATATACAGAAAGCCAAAGTCTTGGGTGGCACAATTAATTAATCTTCTCATCCAAATTCCTTTTCAGCCTCTGCAAAAACGAGCGGCCAAATGCCCACATAGTTTGAGCCTCTAGGTCTTTGCTTTATTTGCAAATATTTGAAAGATATTCCCTTCCTACAGGTCTACAGAAAGGTGAATCCTGGCTTACGAACCTTATAGGCTGCTTTCCCGTCTTTCCCTTTCCTCGGGGAATCCATTTGCTGTTGGGGCAGAGCCACAGGTCACCTGAAGATAGTCCCACATATTTCCCGTATCTCAACCAGACAGATGTTCCTTACACTGGGTTTTTCATCCAAGAGATGGAAGAGGTTTGCTAGAGCAAACCTATAGCTAAGCAACCAAAACTAGGAGGGGGTGATGGCGGTCGTTTTACTGGAGTTTTCCAGCTGGGAAAACTCTGAGAAGCAAACAAATCAATATAATTTCAGAAGAGTTTGGATAACACTGCTTAATGGTGGGACTTATTAACTGGGGAACGGTGAAGGCACATGAGTACCCCACGTGCTGTTTTTCTGCATAGCTCAAGACTTTTGTAAATTAAAGCAGGGCTGGAAGATCCCAAAGAAGTTTGGCAGAGAGACTGTGAAACATTTTATAACATTTACATCATTGTCTTATGTTTTTTAAGGGATATTACTCATAGTGTGATTTCTACTGTGAGTAGAAATCTACTCCCTCCTGCAGCACTGCATGCTAACTTGCAGAGAGGCAAGGATTAGCTGATGATAGCAAGGTGAGAATTCCCAAAGTTTGTCCAGTGTCTCCTAATTTAAACTCTAACGGTCCTTTACTGAGTGAATATAAAAACGTTAATGCTGTGGGGATGCCTGCGGTGAGAAGCTGAGGTAGGACGCTGAGCATGCTGTGTACATCTCAGCTCTTTGCTTCAGAGAGGCTGCAGATGTTTGCCCTTTGAGCACGCTTTGTAACACGGTCTCCAAAAGGAATAATCACATACCTGCTTCGGCAGGTGTGTCCAACTAGAAGAAATCATTAAAGAAGCTGCTTCAGGGACAGCAATGCTTCAAAGAAAAGCTTTTGAGAAAGTTAAGATGCGAAAAATACCACAAGTCTTGAAGTGTGCAGAACACATCTGTAACAACAGCAAAATGGGACAAGCTGTATTCTTGCAAGCAGATACAGTTCTAGTTAAATTAAAGCAAACTATAGGAAGGCAATGCTAAACATGAAAAGAATGAAAAAAAAAAATTACAATAGTGAAATTTCCAAATTCAGAGTCCAAAAATTTTTTTCATTGCCACTATTTTCCAAAACAGTCTATAGTTTGCTAAATATGAAATACACATAACATCCCTTTATCCTTTAAAGATATTGCCTATCAAATAAAACTAAACTGCCACTGCAGAGTTCAGTTTTGAGCTGTGACTACCATGTGATGCAACACGTTCCTTTTGCGCTTAAAAATAGTAGTACTAGCCTTGTCAGGAGTGAAGGACTGGATCTTACATTGAAAGCAAGTGCTACATCAAGAGGTAAGGTAAAGCCTGTAGGAATTCTGCTGTGTTTTCTTTACGCTATGCTCTAGAAAGTGAGAAGAAACTGCTGTCACTGAAACTGTCAAGCCCTGTTGGGATTTGGCTGACTGGGAAATGAAGAACGCAAATAACTGAGAATAGGAGAGTGTTTTAAGAAATTCCAAATGCATCACAGTCAGAATATGTGCAATTTTTGCAAAAGCCAGACAGAGACAATCTGACGCTGTCCCCAAACATGGGTCCTGTGGCTGGCAGGGTGGTAAATGTGCTGCGAAGGCAGCTGTGCAATATGTTCTGAATAAAATCGGGCCACATGTGGAGACCACCTTGCTGCACCTTAGCGCTGCTTTATAATTTTGAGCTGAAACCACTCTTTAAAATAATTTGAACTTTGTGTTTGTTATTATGTGGACTTTCCAAGCATGTAATTATTGCATTCTGTTATTACAGTGGTAGAATCTGCAGCAGTCTTTCATGCCGACATTTTAATCACTAGTACTTCCTATTGCAAAACTTCTCACAGGCAGAACTGATTTTTAAAATTGAATCTTACATAATTTACAGGGTTTGACATCTTACATAATTAACTAATTTACTATACACCATAGGTCATTGATTTTCCATGGAAAAAAAGTTGTTAGACTGAAACTTCAGTCTATTATTTTCTTCCAATGGATCATTTTGCCTGCTCTAAATGTTCCTTTTTTTTTAATCCATTGTCATTTCCATTAGGGAAATTTTATTACTTGGATAAATGTGTCATGTCTTGCAGTCTGGTTTTCAGGATTATTTCTCTTCTTAGAAGTGCAGTTTTTCTATCTGAATGTGGCTGAAGTCGGTAGTCCCAGAAACTTGTCTGACAAAAGGATCCTTCATATCTCTTCATCTCATTTCAGCCTTTCTATAAAAACCAATATTCTGTTTCCATATGAGTTATAACTAGCTTATTAAATAACCTACCTTGCATAGCAAGTTTTTCTTACTTCTTGCTTTTATTAATAATAGAAGCAAAAAGGGAAGAGAAAAAGGCACCAGTGGTTTATGTCATGTCTTCTTTGTATAATATTAATGTAGCTGAATGAGTGGATGGATTTTTCTAACTCAAGTTGCAGAGTTAGTGTTTTGGAAGCAGAGCAGTTTTATGCTTTTTATATAATGGACGTATAAACATTATGCATTGCATTTTTATTCCCTACAAAAAGGCAGTTTTGTTTATCCCTTTTTAGTTTATCAGTTCTCCCTTTCAGGTAAGGCATTGATAGCTGACTATAATCTAGCTGATTTAGAAGATGTATCAGCTTACAGGAGTACAATTCCTTTGGTGTTTTGATGTTACAGATACACCTATCATGTAAAAGGTTTCTGAACACAGGAGGAACGAAAAAAATAATAGGTGATAAAACTATGATACTCAGCTTTGACATGGGGCCTTTCCTGTGGCGCTTAGAAGTGCTATAGGAACACTTACTGTTCTTTTAAATGTTTAGAAATCCTAAGTTCTTGCCTAAAGAACAGGCAGGCTGCTCTCGGCAAGGTTTCAGATGCCCATTTCCTTGACGCAAAGCTGGGTGCAGAACTTGTTCCTCCATGACCTGTCAGGAGCTGTGGACACTGCTGACTCTGCCTGAAGCCACGTGCTCCCCGGCTCCCACGACCATCTGTGGTTCCTTCCTCTCCCTCCTGCCCACTCCTGTGGAGGAGCCTTGGTGTCCTTCCCAGCCTTCGGTGGGCACTGTTGTTCTCCTCTCCCTCCACACCTCATTTCTGGGCAACACGAGCTATGAACACAAACGCAGTTATCATTGGTTTGTTGTCTCGCAGATTCACTTCAGATCCATCTCCTGTCCAAGCTCATGTTGCAGCCTGTCTCCCTTGCACTTCACGGATCTTTAGCTGTTCATACAGTAGGAGAAGGACTCAGTCTTCCTCTACGTGTCCTTCTTCTATTTTCTTCTTCATGCATTTGGCCATCCTGCCAGTCTCAGCCCTGACATCTGGGCGTTACCTCTGAGTTCAACAAACCAGGCTATAGCTAAACGTTACCGTAACCTACTCTGCCTACCCATTCATTCAGCTTAAACTGCTCTAGGAACTTATTTTGCATCTCAGTTTTAGCAGTATTTATTTCTCTGTCCTTCTCTGATCACAGCTTAAGCAGAACATGGGGTGAGGCATTAACTGCGGAGTTAAGTCCATTTTTGTCCCTTTGGAAATACAAGCTAATGGGAGACAAGGAAAGAAAGAGCTTTTGGAAAGAAGACCAGAAATGAAATCTGTTAAAACAAAATACTAATTTTTAGACTTTTACTTTTAGTCATAGGGCAAGCAGGACTCTGCCCCAAGAGACTTCCCTTTGCGTGGGCCAGAGCTTCATGTGAAGACCCAGGGTCCCATCAGCATTCAGCAGTCCTAATGAAACCCTCAGGTGGAGTACAGTTGGCTCATCTCACAAGCTTTATGGCCCAATTACTAGTTTTAACCCCAGTCAGAGCTCTTCTGCATAATGCTGTTGATCTTTCCTGGTCACACCTTCCAAGCATAGCATTTNGACACTGCTGACTCTGCCTGAAGCCACGTGCTCCCCGGCTCCCACGACCATCTGTGGTTCCTTCCTCTCCCTCCTGCCCACTCCTGTGGAGGAGCCTTGGTGTCCTTCCCAGCCTTCGGTGGGCACTGTTGTTCTCCTCTCCCTCCACACCTCATTTCTGGGCAACACGAGCTATGAACACAAACGCAGTTATCATTGGTTTGTTGTCTCGCAGATTCACTTCAGATCCATCTCCTGTCCAAGCTCATGTTGCAGCCTGTCTCCCTTGCACTTCACGGATCTTTAGCTGTTCATACAGTAGGAAAAGGACTCAGTCTTCCTCTACGTGTCCTTCTTCTATTTTCTTCTTCATGCATTTGGCCATCCTGCCAGTCTCAGCCCTGACATCTGGGCGTTACCTCTGAGTTCAACAAACCAGGCTATAGCTAAACGTTACCGTAACCTACTCTGCCTACCCATTCATTCAGCTTAAACTGCTCTAGGAACTTATTTTGCATCTCAGTTTTAGCAGTATTTATTTCTCTGTCCTTCTCTGATCACAGCTTAAGCAGAACATGGGGTGAGGCATTAACTGCGGAGTTAAGTCCATTTTTGTCCCTTTGGAAATACAAGCTAATGGGAGACAAGGAAAGAAAGAGCTTTTGGAAAGAAGACCAGAAATGAAATCTGTTAAAACAAAATACTAATTTTTAGACTTTTACTTTTAGTCATAGGGCAAGCAGGACTCTGCCCCAAGAGACTTCCCTTTGCGTGGGCCAGAGCTTCATGTGAAGACCCAGGGTCCCATCAGCATTCAGCAGTCCTAATGAAACCCTCAGGTGGAGTACAGTTGGCTCATCTCACAAGCTTTATGGCCCAATTACTAGTTTTAACCCCAGTCAGAGCTCTTCTGCATAATGCTGTTGATCTTTCCTGGTCACACCTTCCAAGCATAGCATTTGGGAGATATATGCCTTTTTGTAGCCAAGATCTGAGTCGATGCATTTTTAAATGTCCTTTTCCCCTCAGCATGAGGTTTTCTGATTCTACTGAAGCCTCAAATTTAAAACCCTGGAGAGTATAACAGTGTGAGAAGGTGACTGAATCTGATATACATTAATGAACAACTGGAACAGCAAAGGCATGAGTGAAAACCAGCAACAAGAACAAAAGTAAAAAGGGTGCTTATCTTCACACTTCCTAAGGAATAGACATTTCAAGGGACAGAAGCCAGCTGCGGATATGATATGGACTAAGATAGACAGAGAGGACATTTAAAAGCTTTGATCTTAATCTAAGATGATCTGAAATGAGAAAGAATCATAGAATCAAAGAGGACAATCAAGGACACCAAAATTAAGCAGCAGACATGGCAGAGGAGATGATGTGCTGAATGATGAATTGAAAGTCACCAGTGGTTAACAGACAATCTTCAAAAGAAAATGACTGAGTCAGCAGGACCAGGCAGCCTGCAAAAAGCATAGCAGGACTGGAAAGAGAAAAAAGTGTAGAGTAGAGGTATGTAAGTAGATTGGAAGAAATTAAAGCTGCTGTTCTCTGTACTGTGCATTTTCACTTTTTTTTTTTTTTNNNNGTTGTTTTTTTTTTTTTTTTTTTTTTTTTTTTTTTTTTTTTTTTTTTTTTTTTCCCCTACATTTAAGAGTGTATTGGGTCTGGCTGAGATGGAGTTAATTCTCCCCACAGCAGCCCTCACAGTGCTGTGCTGTGTATCGGTAGCGAGCAAGGTGCTGATAACACCCCAGGGTTTGGGCTGGTGCTGAGCAGTGCCAGCACACATCAAGACTGTCTCTCCAACATTTCTCCCCCGCCTCAGCAGCAGGCTGGGAGTGGGCAAGATCTTGGGAGAGGACGCAGCCAGGACAACTGACCAAAGGGATATTCCATACCATGTGATGTCATGCTCAGCAATAAGGAACTGAGAGATAGGGGAGGATCAGGGTGAGGGCATTCTTTTTTTTTTTTTTCCCCACATTTGTCTTCCGGAGTAAGGAGTACACGTATTGAAGCCCTGCTTCCCAGGAAGTGGCTGGACATTGCCTGCTGATGGGAAGTAGAGAGTAATCTTTTGCTTTTTGCTTTGCTTCTGCGCACGGTCTTTTGCTTTAGCTACATTAAACTGCCTTTATCTTGACCCACGAGTTTGGGGTTGTTTTTTCCATCTTATTTTCTCCCCTCCCTGCCTTGCTGAGGAGGGGAGTGATAGAGCAGCTTGGTGGACACCCGGCATCCAGCCGAGGTTAAACCACCACAAAGAGGTATAAAGTTTTGTGAGAGTGCGCTACGCTTCTCAGTTCCATAGTTGTGAACCAGGAAAGTCTTAACAGCACTGCAGTTGTGATTCAGAAAGGCTCGTGCTTGAGTGTGTTCAGGTATCAAGAACTAATTGTATTCCGTAAAATGTGTACATATTTTGCTGAATAGATATCCATCTCATTACTTTAAAAACTTCTCTCACGTATACTTTAACATGAAAAGCCAAGAGGCTGTAATTATAGGAGTAGGAAAAGTTTTCTTCCCTTTGAGTAACTTTAAAGGTGGCATGGAGTGACTCCAGGAACAATCCCAGCCAATTATGGAATCTGAAGGGCGTCACAGAAAAAGACTGTGCTGTAGCTGTGGTTTCCCCCATTGCCTTCAGTGAAACAAACTTGTATGCAACGGGTGCAGCTATATATCATTCACTTTTTGCTTCTGCGGCCAAGATCATAAACATGAAAAACACTTTCCAAAAAGGCAGGCATGTTTTTGCTCATGTAAAACACCTCTCTTTCCAAGTTACTACGGTGAAGATTGAGCATCAAGAGACTTTTTTTTTTCTGCTCAAAAGTAAAGCAATTTTCTAGGACTATGTAGAGGGTGGGAAGGGGTAGAAATGATGCATTCAGAAAACATTTGGCTAAACCATTGGTCAGAAGCCTTACAGCATGAGGTTCCTTATATCATTGGTGACCTTGGGGGACAACAGCATTAGAAAACAAAAAAGGATTATTTTTTTTTTTTTAACATATACAGTAGCTAAAAAATACTGTGTTTGTTTTAAGAGTAGTAGAATGACGGAAGTAGGTCCACAAGGAACCTTGGTAGGTCATTTAGCACAACCACCTCTCCCGAGGTAGAACTGGCTGTGCCTGGACTACCCTGACAGATGTTTGTACTTAAACATCTGAAGAGATGTTCTTAAAACCTCCGACAGCAAAGAGCCTACCACCTCACTGGACTCCAGCCCTGAGCTATTCTGACCGGTGATGTCTCAGTTACATCCCACTTGATGCAGTTTGAGATCATTATGTTTGTCCTATTCACAGAGGTCACAGAAAACAGTTTTATTCCCTTTTTTCCTGGTGGCCTTTAGCATTCCTGAGGCTTGTTATTACCATTTTTCTCAGTCACCTTTTCTCCAAGCTAACCAAACCAAATTCCTGTGACTTCTGTCACTGGGCACATATTTCCTCGAGCTCTGCTCACTGCTGTTGCTGTCCATGACTCTTCAGTTGTTGAATACCCTTTTTGTATGTACTCTATTTATACGTAGTGCTGAAAAATAGGGGCAGAGCTGTGGTTTGATGATCTCTCACCAGGGCAGGCAGTTTTACTTTTTGCCATTTAAGCCTGCTCTCTGGGACCCAAACTTCTCATTTTCACAGACAATGGGAATGGCAAAGTGATGAAGCGAGAGTCCCAATTAAGAAAATTAGCTTTGAAAGTTGGACACCAACCCATAATCTTCCAACTAGCATTTTCCCTGAAACGTAACAAAAGAAGTCTAAATTCTTTTCTCTTACAGATACAGGCGTATTAATAATAGTTCTGACCTCTTAGGGAACCTTTCTTATTCCCTGCAGCCAATGACAGACTATGCAAACCTTTAACTTCAGCTGTTTGTTAACTAAGCTGTTCTTTCCTAAGAAAGTTAATTAGTTAATTAGAAAATGGGAGGGAGAGGATTACTTTCTGTAACATCTGAGTGATTTAGGAGCTTAATTATCTATGAAGATATTAGATTAATTTTTTGAAATCTGCTTTTGAAAATGTGGCCTAGAACTAAATGACAAAGTAAAACCAGAAATAGAATGTTTATTTTTAGTGTAAGTTTACATTATGTTTAAAATATGTTTACATATTTTAATGTATGTTTGCCTCCTAATCATTCTTTGTATGTCCTGCTCAAGTCTCAATTTGTTTTGGGTTTGTTCATTGATTATTTTTTGAGAAACAGATATTCCCCAGATGTATTTTATTCCTCTCGACCATTAAGACCATATTAAATATACATCTTTTTTAAAAAGTTGCAGAAGTCATCTCTGTTTCTCTTTTTCCCAAGCCAACAGCATCCTAAGGCTCAGATAAAAAGCCCTTATGTAACCTGGGAAGCAAAATTCCTTCTGCAGTCTGTTTTCCTTCATTACAGTCTACCTCTGCAAGGACAGAAATTGTAGCTCCTGGCCTCTGCTGAGATTCATTGAGCACCCCCCTACTGCTAAATTAAAAAAAAAAAAAAAAAAGAAAGGCCATGCAGCAAGCCTTAGCACACAGTATCTTGCTCAGACGCTAGTGAGCTCCCTGGTGTGGACTACACCTGATAACCTTCTCCAGGAGAAAGACTCGGTGAATCTCTGGAAATATTTCACTCCATGGATTGTTCCCAAAGGACAATATGGACACTGCTGCCCCGAGTTTGGCTCCCTCCTCCTTGCGTAGTTTTGTGACATTATTCTAGCAGGCTTTGTACTACAAAATGTCTCCCACTTGACCCCATGTGACAATACCTTCAGCTTCATGCTGTAAAACCATCAATATTTTGGGCTGTAATGCAGCCCAGACTGCTTCAGATGCTCTGAAATGGAAATAAAACCCCAATCCAACCTCCTCCAAACCCTAACTCTCACCTCCCAGGGCCTCAGCACAGCAGATGAGCCCCCAGGGAGGTGCAGGGCAGAGCACTGTGCAGGACTTACAGGCAGCTTCAGCTCAGAGGGGAGCCCGGCACCGGGTGGACCGGCAGGATGCACCCTATAGCACTCGGCCACGTATGGCTTCCTGCCATGGTTTATTTAGCAGAACAGACATACCCAGTGAGACTTGCTCAGAAGCAGCTAAGAGGAGTTATTTAATTGTAAATACAATTTCACACACATAATCCTCTTAGTACTTCTAGGGGAAAAGTACCTCACAGTATGCACAGTTAATGGGTGTAGTTTAAATTGAATTGTAAAAAATATCCATTTTCTTGCCACAGAAGTCGACTGAAACATAGCGACAATACCTTCCTCAGAGCTCTCAGGTGCAGATAGACACACAAAGGGGTTTTGTTTCCCCTGACAATTTCTGCCAGCCTGTTCAGCGCACAGAGAAAACAGGACGTGAGGCTCAGCTCCCTCTCCCCCACGGGTGAGCATCCTACCCAGGCGGATCCTGGGCAGGGACAGACAGTCTCGCGCTGCCCCTCTTCAGAGGTGCTCCACTCTGCATAAAGGCTTAAAGATCCCCGGGCTCAGGAGCGGACACCGGCAGCCCCCAAAGCAGAAACGTGGCAGATCGGAGTGTAAATGGATTGAGGCAAGAGGAAGACTCCACACTCGCCTCCTACAACTTGCATGGGAGGGCCGTGCTTGCCTGTAAATCAAGTGTTGCGGTGTTAGGACCGCTACATCCTTTTGTAAATTTAACTACAAATGAGAAATTGTTTTGGGGTAGATTTAGGGACAGGCAAACAGATTTTAAACTGGCAAACCTTCTGCCAAATGATTAGGTTGTGTCCACGCGTTACAGGCAAACATACAGAATTGGGAATCACAGCAAGAGTAGAAAGATACAAAATACATTTACTACTGCAGGGAAATAAACTGCTCAGCGGGGTGAACGGTCCCAAAATTACACATTTTTCTCTTGTTACGTAATGTAAAACACTTTCTGTTCTACCGGAAACATAGAAAACTGCCATTTTGTAAGCAAAGGTCAAGTCGCTCACAAGCAGCTTTAATTAATACCTGAACAGACTGAGCAGGAGCATGCCTGTAAGGCTTGTGCAAACACATTCTGCTACTTAATTCCGTTACGATGTAAACAAAAGCCATACCCCTCAGGTTATAAGAATATAAGAAACAGCAATAAATATTTCATGGAGACGGAAATAAACAGGCAGGAGGAGTTGAGAGATGTTAGCTGGCGTTAGCTTACTGTGAGCTCTGTGAATGCACACCGATCTGAACTTAGGTATGACAGGGAGAAAGCAAGAAGGCGGAAGGATGAAGGGCACATTCAGTTGAATTCTTGTGCTTCCGAAATGTCTTGTGCTGCATTCACACAAGACTATGTCGTTATGAGATTATTTTTTTTTTTTTATCAAGCTGGTGCTCCAAAAGTCTCGCATCCCATTTAAAATAAAATTATGTTCCTGAGAGTCATGGCTGTGAACAAATCCTTGAAGACATGAATCAAGCAGAACTGATGCAGCCTTATCTTCAAGAGACCAAAGACAATCAAAAGGATAATTTGCAATTGGTCTGAACTGTTCATCCCTATACCATACTGGCTCTGAAATACAAAGATGACAGACTAAACGTTAACATTGTTAACTCTCTTACTGCTGATCATTTTAGTAGAAATTTAGCTAATACAGAAAACATACTTAAAGACAAGGATATGTTTATGTCCTACTTAGAGCACTGAATCAGCCTGATTGTACAATCAAACTGATTGTACTTGGTATTTCTGAAAAGAAGTAAATCTCACAAAAGTATGTTCATAAATTATTCTTTTCTGAATATTTGTGATGAGCTCTAAAATTTTTCAAGGCCATCTAGAAAAAAATTCTAGAGTCAGGAGATGAAAATTGATTCTACTATCCCAAAATAGAAGGTGATTTTTTTTGTTGTTTTTTAAGGTTTATCATTATTTAGTCACTACTCTTGTGTGAATCAGCTGGTCCATGGATTTTAGTACAGGCACTATCAGTCAAAATAGCCCCAAACTTGTTGCTCCTCCATGGCCAGGCTGGGCCTCTCCTTCCCGAATGATGGTGGGATGTGCAGAAGGCAGGAAGCAGTTTTTGCCCATGAAAACAGCAGAAAATACCCCACCAAGCAAAACCCCGGACCCAGAGTACTTCACGTCAACAGTCTAGGCAGATGAGTGCAGCAAGCATAACTTCTTGATGTTATTGCTCCAAAATTACAAATGTAGAATGCCAGGTAAATGCTTAGGTTTTATGGGGGGAAAAAACTCCAGACAACCAACCACACATTGATACAAGAGAGGACCAGATGGGAGATTAAGGAGAGAACGCAGAAGTGAGAAGTTTCCACCTGAATTTTAAGCCAGCAGCAACAGCACAAGTGGTCCAAGCCAGTACCCGAAGACCCAGTACTGCAGCTCTCAGAGCTGTACTTAGACCTTTACTTTTCAAGGTAGGAAAGCTTTCGATGGTTGGAACTTTTGTGGCCACCAACCCCTCTTTCTTGACTGCCAGGCTCCTCACGCTTCATCCCACAGCAGACTGGCAGCACCACGTGCAGTTTTCTCCAGAGGGCATCCAGAACCTGAGGGGGTTGGAGCCAGGACTTCGGAGCTAGCTCCCTTGTCCTCTCCAGCTCAGAGATTTCAGTGCCAACATTTATGTCTATAGTATTGTTTTCAAAACTTCTAAGACATTCTGTCCTCCTGGAAATTAAAAAAAAAAAACCAAACAAAAAACCAAACACCCCCCCCACACACACACACCCACCCCCAACCTGCAAACCACCAAATAATAAAACAAGTAGCTGGGGTGGAGATCATCACTCTTATGAAAAAATGGCAGTAAACTCTCTTGAATTGCTGTGGAGGTCAGCAGCTCAGCTTTACTGTTTCACTTTGAAAACGGCACCTTTCAGCACTGAGAGAGCGCGCACATGCTCGGTCCGGAGTAGGAAATGACATCTAGTGAGTCACCGAGAGAAACACAGCGCTTACACATTTTTCTGATGCCTCCTGCCCGGCTACTGCTCGCATCTGCAGTGCTTTAGCTGATGAGACTTGACACCACCACTTAAAAAGGCTGGCAGTCTCCACCTGCTAAAGACAGTTTTTCACTCTGCGATTTTGACCATCTGGATGCAGCATCCTTACTTTATTTCTTTTTTTGAAATACCTCTTTTCATGAATTCTCAGGAAATTGGGATTCACTCTTCTGCTCGATTCAAGCTGACAAAATCATCTGTCGTTTTCTTCCAACTGGTTAAGCTTTTTCCTTCAAATTCTTTTGGCTTTGGGACAGATCATTCATCCCAGATTTTACTGGGTCTCTCCTCAATAATCTATAGCCTGCCTTTGAAATAAGTTTCCAACACTTTCTCTGAAGGCTACCTCCTTCCTACATAGAAGGTTTAATAAAAAAGAATGCAAAAGCGTTTTTTGTTTACCTAACCTAAGTTGTCACACACTTCCTGAGCAGAATGCACAGCCCTACTTCTTATAATGCCAAAAGTAACTGTAAATGAGTTTGGCATTAGCACTTGAGCCTTAAAAAAACCCCATTTTCATTGCTAAAAACACCATGAGGAACATTATTTCTTTTGGCAACAGATGTTTTAGTATATACTGTGAGCTTCAGTGATGAAGAAAATGTAAAGCCATACCAAGCAGCAATAAGGCATGCATGGGAGGTGGAGCTTAGATAAGTTGCCTAGGTCAATACTGGAAAATTATCCAAACTTAAAGTGCCAAACTACATGTAGGAATGTATACGTATAGTATGCATATACTATATATGTATTCTATATTGGACCATGCCATCTCCTTTGTAATGAAACAAATTGCAGACCCCTGTTATCAGGGGTTTATTTGCATGTGTCATCAATTTTTATATTTTTTTAAGGTCTGTCTCAAGTTTTAAATGGAGATGGGGCAAACACTCAGCCACAATAAAACAGAAATATTATTTTCAGAAAATGATCTAAATGTAAACCAGGCCAACAGGTAGTATAGCAACTGTTTGTCTTCCTACTCGAAAGATTTTCCTGCATTGCTTTCCTTAAAGCTAGCATGCTGCTAGCTATCTTGAACCCTTATCTGCTTTTCCACTGGGAGAAAAACAAATTCAACAATCAAAATTTGTGCTGATTTTACTGAAGGTTTCCTGAACTTGGCTTTGAATCTGGCTTTACTCCTGCACAGCGTGCAAAACTCTGCAACCTCAGTGGTATTCACCTCAACTGATCCAAATGAGATATACTCTGCAGATATTTTGCCTTTTTACCAGGGCATGTTTAAACAACAATATATCCGAGTAGGCTGATTTTCAAATATTGGTCATGGTGATCCAGATTTGCATTGCAACATTGCTTCATAACATCTCTTTATCCAGATACTGCGGTACTGGGGATGGAGGACCTCTTCTCAGGGGACCCAGATATGTGGTTTTCTCTGAGCTGGGAGTCTGTTTCTGCACCCCTTCTCTCACAGAGTGTGTACAGTATTTGCCCAGGTAAGGGGAAGAGAGGACGAGGACTAGCCTCCAGCAAATGTTGGATCACGTGGGAACCCCAAGGGAATTCTTGCGGCATTTACAATGTAGAACTGGTGGTCAAGAAAGTTAAAGGTGGATACTTGCAAACATCAGTCTGACAATATCACGATTAGCTTTCGGTATCTAAATTTAGACTCAGCTGCTCAGGTACACCGCATGATAAAGATCACAGATTAAACCTCTTCCTCGTTCAGTTTGCTATACTGTATAGTATCTTGCATATGTTGTCAAATTGTTACTATGGTTCATCAAACTCTGTTATATCCAGCACACGGCTGTAAGCATTACAGAAATTATGCATTAGATGTGCGAAAGGAGTAATGTGCAGACATTTCATGGCTGGAGTTCTACCCTGTGAAATCTGGGCAACAGGTCATGACAACACCATGCAGCAAACGTGTATGTTGATCTATATATTCAAAAATTCCTAATTCCCAGGGGGCTTGAGTCTGGTATTGAGATGAAAAGTTGGTGTGATCATAACAGACAGTTCGGTAAATTTTAAAAGAGCAGCAGTCAACATCCTAAAGCCTGAATTCCTGTGGTTTTCCGTATCTAAGCTACGGATGGTGTCCTTCCCTCCAACTGCCCCACCAGCACAGCACTGCTCAGCTTCAGAGAGGCCCCGGGTAAGAGTCCCGGGTGAAAAACCTACCAGCACAACGGGGAGACTTGGGACCGCGACAGACACAGCCCAGTAGCTCAGGTCAGGACTCGGCCAGGAGCTGTTACGCCCAGCGCAGAGCCAGAACAGACCCAAAAAGCTAACCCAGTGCTCGGGGACTGGACGCCTCCGCTGTGCTTTGCTCAGCTCTCCGGCTCTGGGGAGGGTCCCGCTGTGGTGCGGGGCACAGCGTGGCTCTCTGGAGCCCCTCGGGGGAGGCTGCTGAGCGCCTCAACAAGAGGCCGCTACGGGGATGTCGCAGCAGCGCGGCACAGAGCAACCTGGGTGGCTCTGCCCCCCAACCATGGGGCCAGGCTGAGCACCAGGTCCCCACTTGTAGGGCTCGTCACCCGCAGGTCGGTGCCAGCCACCCTCCTACCAAAGCCTCCGGGATGCCTGCCCGTGCAAAACGCTCTCACTGTTACCCATGCTTTTTCATCACGGCAGTCTCTCTTACTCTGGGTGGGGTAGAGGCAGCTGTGTCCGGAGATCGTTCAGACACAGTACATATAATGTAATGGTGCACAAACACAGCATCTTGCACTCTTCCGACAGGCCCTGGCGGAAGGAGAGGACCACAAAGCGTGCTAGAAAACACCTAATTATTCAAATGAATACTGACTAGCTCCTAGATATTACAGGAGTCTGCCCTCCTTGGTGTTATGCCCTTTGTTACTAACACCTGCACTTAAAAAACAAAACAAAAAACCAACCCCCCACCAAGCATTAGTCCTATGGTAAGGCTCTATAAACTCCAAGCCATGACATGTACATTTCATATCTTAATACTAGAAGAATGTTGCATGCCTTCTGTACTCTTATGAAAGCTTTTTTTATGTTCACAATACAGAAAATTAATAAAATACTCTTTCATGGAAATAACTAAATGAAAGCTGTTGTGTGTTGGCTTATTGTGTGCGTGCATGCCTGAAATCTTCAGTGAGCAATATAGAACATTCACTAGGTTTGTTCCTCATTCCATAAAAAGAGTTGCTTGAAATGTCATAAAGTTCATGAAACTTGATGACAAGTGACAGATGAATGATCTTGTTGGTTGCCAGTAGAAGATTGCACTTCCCTGAGGTGGGAAAGAAACCTTTGATACTTTTGGCTTTTTTTGGCCAGATTATATTCTGAACAAGTCTGTTAGAGTTGAAAGTGAGGGGAGAAGAGAGCATCGTTTTTACACAGTTCTTTACTCAACATGCCCATATGGGAGAAGGGACTTTTTTAAAAAAAAAAAAAAAAAAGAAACAAGGAAACATGCTTGCCTTTCTATTTTTGAAGAACTATCTTTAAAGAACATGTTAAATAGGTTCCCAGCAATAAGGCTGTTGCCCACGTCCCGAAGAGTGCTGGCAGGCAGGATGGGGCACGCAGCGCTGTACGAGAGGGGGTACCACCGGGGCAGCCGCAGCACCCTCTGTCCAGGCAGCTGGCAGCACACGTGAGGCTTGACTGTCGGCGCGGATAGCATCCGTGAGTGCTGGCAGAAGTTGAAGCTGGATGCAGGTCCATCCCCAGAGGACTGTACCCATCTCCAGAGAGTATTCTGGCTCTAGCAGACTGACCCTTTGATGTCTTAGACCAGGTCTTGTCAAGCAGCATATTCGGGTTTTAAACAGACCTTGATGCTTTTGTGAAAAAGGTAAATGTAGATGGTGCTGGAGGAGTGTATTTGCTGGAGAGCTTTGGAGATACAGTCAGTGCTGCAGAGGGGAACAGGGCGAGGGTGCGGCACTGATACTTCCTACGTCCCAGCCTCTTGTTTCAGCAAATGCGGTGTTTAAGTGTACCATTGAATGGACAATGCAAACAGCACGTTTGCTGTACCAGCCCCAAAGCTGTCCCACCGAAAGCCAAGCTGTTGCAGGGCAGAAGAACGGGCTGAAGATTGGTCTCTGTAGCCTCTCTGCTCTCACTGGATGCCTGCGGCCACCTGCTACCAGGCAGACATTACCCTCCAGCAGCACTATATGGAGGAATAATTCCCACAGGTAGTTCATCATCAGCTGTTTACAAGTGCTGTCACTTCTGTGGAGTGACTTAGAGAAATGATGCTCTGGTAAATCGTCCCAAGATAAGGGAGGGTAGAAATTAGTCACCAAGAGCTCAGGCTAGGCTGAAGTCTTGTGCTTCCTGGAGCTACGACAGACACAGAACAGAACCCATGAGCAGCGTAGTCTTCCTCCATTTCGTGACGTTCGTTTGCCCTCTCTGCTTTGGAAAAACCCTCCTTGTTTCCACAGCACAGAGAGAATTAGCTACTGTCAGTCGGTGGGAACTAAACCACTCCTCCCCTTGTGCTGTTGGGGAGCGTGAACGACAGACAGAAAAGACCCCCACATCTCACAGCCGTGTGCTTTATCTCAGAAGGCATTATCTTTTCCTTAGTGGTGTGAACTACCCTAATCTCTCTTGCTTTCCACCATAGCTGCCAAAGTTATTTTTATTCTTGTAAGCATAACCGTGTTTACTGAGATTTAAGCAAACTGGAAACAATATACGTATAAGTGTATTCCTTAGACCCATGATAAAGGTTCGGTTGCCTCAGCCTCAAAATAAAAATGAAATATTCCCTACAGGTTAAGCACTGTGCAAAAAGCGTGCTTACATCACCACAGACCATCTTGAACTCTTACACCCTGAAGCTGTAGTGACTGATAAATGATACCTTCCTTCCTAAGGGAGGAGGGAATGGTTGAATTTTTATAGCTTAAAGATAATAATAGTCACACAGCCATTCTTTACATCGGCTTTGCCACTTAAAAACAAGTTTTAACAACATTCTGACGGCCTACACTAGGCAGCTTTCCCCCCCTCCAATAAAAGACCTCACCCATTTAAAAGCGTAACTGCACTGACATTGATTTAATAAATGAGCTGCCAACGTTTTTCGTGTTTAGAGTGGACTGCTTGAAAATAGATGGGCAGTTACTCAGCAAAACGGTTTCCTACCATTCAGCTATGAGAGAGCACAGATCAAATTGGTTCCGAATAGGGACGTTTGTGTATGCTTGCAATGCAAAAACAATTACCTTGTGCTGCAAAGCACTGAGCTATTGTTAGCATATGCACAGTCAGACGTATATAGATGAAACAGAAAAACTGCCACTGAAGGGGAAAAGCAGATCTGGAAGGCAGAAACTTAGCAGGAGGCAGCGTAGACAAGAGGAAAAGGTCATTCAAAGAATTACACAAGAGAAATATAAACAAGTTGCAAAAGGAGAGGAAAACATGCTGAGAGCTCTCCACCATGGCTTGGACAATCAGGAGCAGTTAAACTGCAATGAAGGCTTTTAGCTAAAAGACTTTAAAGCTGAGTGATAATCCATTAGTTTAAGGAGTCAAAGTACAGGGTGGGAGGGAAACCTATAAAAACTAAAAAAGGGAGAAAAAGGGAAGGAGTGATCCTTCTGCAGGCACAGGTTGAAGACTCACCCACAGGGACGAGGGCCAGCAATCAGTTACCCCTTGCAGCACATCTTACATCAAATGCAACCATGGCCCACACACTCCCTCAGCTCACCCTTTGCTTCCTGACAATACACAATTTCATTTTTTCAAGGGTAAAACACAGAACTTTCCCCAAGAAATACAGCTGAGCAGAGAGAACCGCTACTCCTGCGGCCACAGCGGTTGGTGAACCCCTGCAGAACATTCGGCTTGGGACAGAAGGCTTAGCGTGACCCAGACCTGGCTGCTTGTGAGTCCCACCACGTGCCTGCCCCCCCGACGGGGCTCACCCCCCCAAAGCAGAGGCCCCTCCTTGCACAGAGCTTACCTGGGTAAAAGCAGCTCAGGGGCTCACTCCCTACTTCTGATAAAGCCTCTGAGCCCTGCAGGCAGGAGCTAATTACCAATTATCAGATAAACCATCCCCCCACCCTTTTTTTTTTTTTTTTTTTTTTTTTTTTT
>VXBL01000245.1:3301549-3361735 GCA_013400195.1 Aramus guarauna | reverse complement strand
CCCCCCCCCCTTTTTTTTTTTTTTTTTTTTTTTTTTTTACATAAAGCTACCCTTGTGCCCCTCTGCTTGTCTCCCAGGGCTTGTGTTAGCCTTCACCCTTGCTGCTCTGTGCTCCTGCCTGTTCCCAGCAGGGGCTCTGCATTTCCCACAGAGGGTTTAGCATCTCCCAGCCCCAACATCTCTTGCTGCAGAGTCTGAGCGTTTCCTGCCGATAGGCCCGGCAGTTGGCCCCGTTTGGGGATGGGCCGGCAGCTCCCTTGATAGCACATCCTCCCCATGGCCGCGGCCAGAGCCTCAGCAGTTCCCCGGGAGCCGTGCCGCCCTGCGGGGTCCTCCTGTTTTCCTCTGGCTCTAGAAAGCTATGGGGAATTTATCTTCTGAGATGACTTCCAATTATAAGCCTATGAAACCACATTGAAAAAAAAAAAAAAAAGAGATGCTTAAATTACCCATGCAGACCATTTCTTCCCTCTGGTAGGATTTTTGTGGTTCAGGTACCTTGCATGGATCCTTCTGAGAAGTGTGCTGGAGAGAAAGCCAGAAATGTGAGGAAGCCGGCCAGCCTCTATAGGAATAGACACCTTTTCTGTTAACTACATGGTGAACATGCACCACCTCTCACCTCTGCTTTCAGGGCATTCAGCACCTCCTCAGGTGATTTCTGGAACATTTCAGCTGGCCAGCTGATTGAATGCATTCAGGTTATAAGCAAAAAAAGATGCTTTATAAGGCTGCCAGCCCCGCAGACCCTCTCGGGGCTGTGAAAGACAAGCTGTGTTCTTCCTGGCACCGACCGCCCCGTCCATAATCCCGGCCCAGCGAGGTGCCTCACGGGCGCAGTTAAGGTGCAGCTGAAGTCTAGGAGGGATGATTTGTGAGCCAGGTGCAGTTTAAGCACTGGCAGCTAGAAAAAAACATTTTTTTTTTCCTTTTTTTTTTAAAATGAGAAGATACAAGGTTTGAGTGACTGAGAGCCAATAAATATATATGTGGGTTTTTTACAGAGTGTCTTTTCAGAGTAGAGGTGGAGTTGGAGCTCTTAACCTCAGAAGCTGGGACAGAGCCATACCATATATGTTTATGTGGCAGTATAGGAAGAAAGGTTATCATATTTTAGTTAGCTAAAAGAAGCTTAGTCTGAAATGTTAACTTTCTGCTAAAACCAAGCCTCAGGTCCCTCCCCTCCCCTTAGATCATAAAGCAATTTCACACCATAAAAGTGAATTTGGAAAACACAGCTGCTTGCCCTGACTCCCTTGTCCGAGTAAAACCGAGCAAAAATAAATCTGGAGGAATCTAAATGTTATCTTTCTTCCTCCCGAAAATCTCACTGGATAATCTACTGGAGTCTTGACTGACCTCCAGAGCCAGCATCTGCGTGTGGCCGTCCGTTTGTCCGTCTCGCTCGCTCGCTGTGTGAGCAGCGGCATCCCGGTCACAACCTCCTTTGGCTCGTGGTGATTGCTGCTAATGCTGCTCTGGGAACTGCAAGTCTCCAAGAGCAAATACACGAGTACCTTTTATCTGGGCACAGAAATCTTCTTCCCCAGCTATTTACAGACTCCCAAGAAGTGTTAATCGGGAAGTTTCAAATAGTAAAGTATTTCCAGCTAAAAGCAGCCTTGCCCTGAGGGGTAACTCTTTTGACTTTGGGAGCACCAACCTGTGAGCGCAGCGTTGGACTGAGCATAAATAACCCATTAGCACAGGTAGAGCATCTTTGTCATCCTCAAAACTCAGTGGTGGGGGATCTTTTAAAAAGACTGCGTTGCCAAATCTTACCAATCTTGTGAGATAAAGGTTGTGAGAACAGAGATCTGATTCTTGTGGTAGCTTGTTACGGTTCAACTGTTTTGGGCTATCAAATTTGTGGTTTATCTGGAGGTCTTTTGAACTCCACAGGGTGTGGAGTCCATGATATCATACCATAAATTTCATATATTTGACCTTATTTCTATATGACTTGTCTGTTAGTATCACAGTTTAATAGAATATTTGGTGCAAAACACCTTCTGGCTTTGCTCTTCTTTCTGAACCTGCCATGCAGGAGTAATCCAGCTGCTGCTAGGAGTCGGAGGCAGTTGTTACTGTGGTTCCTCACGTACAAATTCTTGAGTCACCTCAGCTTTGACAAGTGCTTTCCTGAAAGCTGAAGAGTGCAGGACTCCTAGACAAAAGCGTGTAGTTCAGACAGCAATGAGCGAGATACCACTGCTACGGAACAAAGTTTGTCTGGCGTCTGTCCTGACACTGGCAATTTGAGCAATAATTTCCTCCCCAGATGCTGTGCAGTTTGAGAGAGTTTGGCTCAAGAGGTTAAAAAAATAACAGTCTGGCAGTAAACAGCTTTTTAGAAATATTATTTGGAGACCTACTTAAACTTGTGCAATGCTTTGTCTACAGCAACAGGAATTGCAGCAAGTAACAGTATTAGATACACAATATATATCTTTAAGTGATCTACTTTGAAAAGAGAGCCCTGCTGGACTTGGAAAACTTTCTCTTAGGACATAATCTTTTCACATTCTTTCTTTTTATCCTGTTTGAATCAGTACATAACATGAGCCGAACCCCCGCACACTTTGAGAAATTTGAATCTGGGTCTAAATGTCAGGTTTTGGTTCTGTTCTATAGATTTACTGTTTTATTTGTCTACAAAGAAATCTCACAGCTAATAAAGAAAGAAATGTTTGATGATCCTCAGAGCAATAAACAGCAGCCAGCTCCATTTCTTTCTTTCCCACTGAATTCGGCCATGATTTAAAAATCGGATTCTCTTAAGTCAGTCAGTAAGACTCTTTCCCTGTGAAGATGAAGCATTACTCAGCCTGTGCATCCCAATATTTAGCCTAACGCTTGGCCCTAGCCGCTCTGCGTTTCAGAGGCAACAGCGAGGAGATGAAGCATTCTTCAGCTCCTCGAGGGGTCTGGATCACTGAAAAGGTCAAACAAAGAAAGTTAAAATAACCTTGAGACTTGCTGGCCAGCCAGCGCGCCGGGTCCAAGATCAGCGGTACTGCTGCTTGGTGACTAATGCAATTAAATCAGCTCTCGGTCCCGTCCCGCAGAAACAAATCTTATAGCGTCGCGTACTGCTGCCAGATGGATTGCTCAAGCTTGGAAAGCTCCCTCATGCACATACTTAATCACGACAGGCCCTATTCGTGGAAAAACATGGCACTGACGGGGGGATTTTTAGACACTTTCCTGTAGAAAACCAATGGCAGGGAGCAAGCTTCAATGCGCAGGCTGCGGGTGGTGAACGTGGGCTTTGCGGGTCGCAAAGAGCCGTTTATTTGTTGGGAATGGCAGTGAAGCGGAGCCTGGAGGAGCGTGTCCTGGGAGACCGTGCGGGAGCGTGGACCAGCGAGCGCTACGGGGCGGCCGCCGGTGCCGGGGATGCTCCGCCGGGCTCCCCTCCCGAGCCATGGCAGCCCCAGCCTCTCCCAGAGACTGGTGCTGGAGGCCGGGGGGTGGCTGCCCTGGTCGATTCTCTAGTTTGTGCAGCCGCTTTGACCCTGAAAAATTAGTGATTGGAACACCAGAGAGAAAGCTGATGTCTGGAATTTGTCTGTACTAAACGGGACGGATAGTTTCTCTGCTTCCCACTTTGCGAGGCATTAGTGGAAAGCTAGAAGGAAAGGACAGGGGGGCAATGATAGCATCCAAAACACGCTTATGTCACTCGCTGCACAGCCGCAGTCTCCTTGGGATGACCCTTGCAGTGAAAACACTTCTGCTTTCTTTCCGTCTCGTCAGGTACTCGTGGCTTTGTCACAAGCTTCATTATCACATGGAAGGAGAAACATCTGTTTAAGGCCGTATTAACATTAAGGCCATATATTAACACTGAGGTCCATAAACGGTGTACAAAAATGGAGTGTCAGCCAGGAGGGATCATTCCTCTGCTGCTGCTGTTGGCATCTGTTGAAGTTTGAGAAGTCCTATGGAGTAACACAGTAGTGAGCTACTCAGTTTTTAATGGGAAGGCCCTTTCCTATTTAATTTTAATTCTCACAGGCTTCTGGGCAATTAGACTGAGGTTTGAGGTCCTGCAGACTACTCAACCAAAAGAAAAGCGATCTCGTATTTGACCACTGTGGCTAAATCCTTGTCGTTACCGCTAGTCCGGACTATGGAAAAAACGATACGCAGGGAGGAAAGCACAAGCTGCACCTTCCAGTCTACCAGTAAGTCTCCCAAATGCATTAATGTAGGAACAGTTGTGTTAGGTCAGACTAAGGGCTTATTCATCTCCGTATCTTTCCTTCAGATGCATCCTAAACTGTGTTTGTGGAAAGAGCATGACACCTTTCCCCCTTACACTCTCCCAGCTGTCTGTGGTTTCAGTGTGTCCTGATGTAAAGCCTGCATTCACACCGTGATCTTTTTAGCAGCCATAAACGAAGCTATATGCCACAACCTCTCCAGTTCCTTAATTCTTGTGGCCTCTGGAGCAGCTTGCTGTAAGGAACGCCACAATTTCACTACACAGTCATGAATAATTATTTCCTCTTGCTGATTTAATACCAGTGGTTCGCTGTCTTGTGAAGTCGCTGAGCAAACGGTTCTCCATTCACATTTTCCCTGGCCATCATAATTTCACTGGCCTTCATCCTGTTCTGCCTCGGTCTCTCCTTTCAGACCTCGGAGCTATTCAGTCTCTCTTCGTGTGACACCTGCGCTGCACTGAACATCCCTGTCCTCATCCTGTACCTCATATAATGCTAACACATCATTTTCTGAGATGGCAGTGACCTGAGTGACATCCAGTAGGTAGGATATAGATAAACACTTAAACTCCACAGCTATTAAGTTAGGAAGTAAGTTATTCGATTAAATATTACTGCCTAGATAACTGCACTGAAACTGCACTTGGCTGGGACCCACATTTGCCTTACAGCACGTCCAGAAGTGTCCTCTCGGACTCTTCCGACTGCGCCGAGGCAGTCCTGGACTTGTCCTAGCACAGGGTGGAGTTTGCCCAAAACGCGTGCCACCCTAAAGACGTGCCCCCCCAAAGGCACGGCACAGGCGGGCGCAGCCTGCTTGGCAGGACTCGGGAAGAAGAGGGGCACTTGGCGGGGGTAGGAACTGCGGGCGGTTAGTTTTTAAGGCAGTGGAGGCTAAAATAGGGTTAATATTGGGAAAGTACTGAGGGAGGGGTTAGTGCTAGTAGCAGAAAAGAAAGTGGCTAGGCTCCTTGGAGCCCCTGGAAGAGTTAGGACAACATAGAGGGAAGTACTGTGCGTGTGGGTAAGGAAGGCTGAATACGCATATTTTGGGGAGGAAAGGTCTGTCTTTTTGTCCTCAAGTCACACCACTGAAGGCGAAGGATGCACAGAATAAATAAATAAATACACAAAACCATGCCTGGGTGATTACATCAAGCTATATGCCAGACCTCATTACGGCACCAGGGCCAGCAATAGGTTGGTTTATCACTTTGATGAATCAAGATGGGCAGAAGTAAGTGTCTTAGTTCAGGGCAGCCCATGGAAGCACACTGCAGAATGTCACTATGTTGTGTTGGTTTAAGGATGAAGTAACAAAACTTAAAGAAATAACACGTAAGCTTGGTACCTGAATAAGATGATTAAAAGGTTTTGCAAAAAATAGTTCACAGACTTCTCATTCTCCCACTCCCTCTGCAAAAGACCCCAGCTTCTCCAAGACGTAGCCGGCTATCCCGGCTAAGTGCTCTGCTCTCTGTACCACAGGCGGAGGTGCGAGCTGACGCCGGGTGGGAACGCGACCGCTCTTTTTCAGGCAAATATAAAGGAGCCACTGGCAGCGAGACACCAAATCAAGACAGTGATAATTCGCTGTTACGCCCAGATTTCTAGACCCGAGGACAGGGAATTGTTGAAGCAGACGTGGGACTTTCCCCAGCTGTGCATCCGCACCTCAAACCTGGCGGCCGGCTGGGCTCCGGCGGGGTCCCCAGCACGGGGGGGTGGGGGGGTGGGCAGGGGAGAGCGGCCGCTGCGGCACGGCACCCCCCACCCGGACGCCCGGCGGTGGGGGGCCGCAGCGGCACCCGGGTGGGACGGGCGGCGGGGCGGTGGGGCGCGTGGCTGGCCAGCGCCTGGGATCGGTTCCTGTCGGAGTACGAGAAGCAAATGAAAGGGCATGGCACAGAGCGGCACGGGATGGTATTAAACGAGTCGCAGAGCTCTGTATTTCGGTGCCACTCAGATAATTTATTGGGCAAAAGAAATATGCTCTTATTTCTGAAGTTTCTGCCTCTTGCACACCGTCTCTCAGAGCTCGGCTTGGAAACGTCCCCAGCTCCCCACCCTGTTTGGCTTTTTCTCTTTGTTTTCAAGAAATACAGTCTCATCAAAATGGAAAAATATCCAAACTGCCGCACAGAAAATGGAACCAAGAGCCTGATCTCCTGACTTGGAGCCTGGAGGATAACTGGACCCATAGAAAAGTGATATTTTTTTTTTTTCCCTCCCAGTCATACATTGCTCTGTCTTAAGGGTTGCTACAAAATAGAATACAATCAAAGTCAGATGGTGTGGTGTAGGTTTTCTTCAGATATACAGCATGCCCTGTATGAGAGGCAGAGAATAAAACCAACATGCTTTGTTTTCAAGGAAACATTAGCAGAAATATACTTTATCCTGAAAAGGGAACCCCCAAATTAATGTGATAAACACCATTCTAATAAGTTTGAGTGTCCAGCCCTGGGAGGCTGGACTCCCCTGTTTATGCTGCAGACTGATCTCTTTTCTCCCCGAAGAAAAATCACTCAACAGTTTAAGAAAAAAAAAAAAAAATAAGGAGAATGATATCACAACAACAGCAACAACTCCTCAACTGTGCTTATTCCTCTTTTGCCATTGAGCACTTGCTGCCTCATCACTTTAGGATCACAGCTATTGGCAAAGTCTGGGTTTCATCACTTCTGTGATTTTTTTTCCTTGCAAAATGTAACAGTTAAATGACGAAATATTTTTTATTTTGCACTGAAAACGGTACAGCAAGTCTTAATGCTGGCTGCAGCCACTGTGCACCACGCAAATCTGTTCAGCAGATTTGCTGTAACGCTGCAGGCTCTGAACAGGACGCTCCCCGAAAAGCCTTTCTCCTGCTGCACCAGCTGAGCCTCGGCAGCAACGAGTGAGTTGTGTTCAGTGAAATACCCCTGGCTGTGGCATTCAGGAGAGAGGAGTGGGCTGGAACAAGCAGCTCAAAAGATGATCTAACGACAAGGTGAGCAAGGAGAGGTGATGAGGAGAAAAAGGGGACTGGCACAGCATAGACGTAAAGAAAGATGGGGAGGAGGCAGGGGTGCAGGTGGGCAGAAGGACGCAGAAGAGCTGTGATGGCTGGAGCACGTTCCTCTTGAAACACAGCCAACCCTCCAATACCCTTCATCTGTCTTTATAAGCAAAGTATCTGCTTTTTTCTATTTTCTATGTTACAGGCACGACTCAAACCAGCCTCAACTGACAGCCATGAAACCCTTCTTTCTGTTACTGTACACACCTGCCTCGTTTGATACCTGCCCAAGACTTCCTCAGCAATGCAGTCCACGGTCCTATAGATTCCTTTTTTTCCCCTCCTTCTTTTACATCTGCCACCTGGACAGTCTCTTAATGCAGGGTCAGGTTCTGCAGCGATGGAGAGGTGCATCCTGCAGGAAACGTGTTCAGCTCATCAGAGGCAGTTGTAGAGCATTTGGTGGGGTGAATTGAGGCTGTACCATCCATTTAAATTCTTCCTATCTTCTGAGAACATTTGACTTTATAGTCTTTTTAAAAAAAAAAAAAATTTGGAAGGCAGCAAAAGATTACTTTATATTAATAGGCTTAAATACATAGTTTTGTTACACAGGCAAAAGGAGATGGACAGAGGGAGAAAGATATTTTGTTTTAATTTGCCTTTGGCATAAATTCTGCTAGTAGTAATTTTATCTCTCAGTAGTAATACTCTTTAGCTATCTGGTAGCCATTCTTACAACTGTTAGACCACAAAGGTCACACAAGTACTGACATTCAGGACTAAGAAAGCTTTAATCCTTAGCAGCATTTTTTCTGGCTGCTTATCTAGTAACTCCAGCTCTAACTGGACCATATATGCTCATTTTGAAACTTTTTTTTTTTTTTTTTTAATTTTTTAAGAGCCTCACTCTAAAAGTAATGTTCATGTGGTCTAACTTTGAAGATAGTGAAGACCAGAAGTTGTTTACCATACCAGAGAAACAATTTTATAGGCCATCACAGACCTGGATTAATTGTATAGAAGCAAGGCAGGTTAAAGCCAAAAATGCACAGGCAACCTGGTTCCCTTACTAGGCAAGAGCTGTTTATTGGATTTTATTTCTTCGCTCTCCAGTAGATGGCAATCCAGTACTTGGCCAATAAAACAATCATGTGGAGAGATTTCTCTGTATACACGTCCGTGGGGGCTTTAGTTATATATTCTGAGGGCAACTTAGGACCGCAAATGTTATCCAAGTGAATCATTTGATTGGTGTTTTGTTATATTGCTGGCCAGCATGAGACAGCGCCAGAACAAATAAGACTTGAGAAGCGTGTGTGGAAATGGCAGTGCCTTTCAGCAAAGGGGAGGATTTTAATGTCTTTAAAGGCTGCTGGTTGTTTTAGTGATGACAGTCTCTTACACTGATGTTTTTAGAAGACTTGGGGGGTAAAAACGTAAATTTTAGTGTCTACTTGTTTGGAATGGTGTAAATCCGTTTCTTGTGTTTCAGAAACAATTGCGCAGAGCTCCCTGAAACCTCTCCTGTCTGTTTTACTTTCTCTCCAGACCGTGACTGCGTGTCATACGAGCGTCTGTGCCTCTCCTGCTTCTTCACATCGCTCCAGGGCCACTGCTGGGATTGTCACTGTAAGATCAAACCCACAGAACATGTCAAATTTGGCGTGGGCCCTGCCCCAGCTGATGGCCGAGCTATTCGCCTGTCCCACCTGCCCAGGTCTCCAGAGCCTTCGGCAGAGCTTGGGGAGGGTGAGAGTGGTGGCATTTCCCTACAGAGCAGGGAGCTGGGGGGGGTATGGATTTAGGGGCACCCGAAGAGAGATCGGGGGTTTGGCACCAGCTGTGGTGGCTGAGGTGATCCTCCCAATCCTCACGATCCCACAATCCTCACAACCGTGTCCCGGCTCAGGGCCACACAGGCGGGGAGAGCCGTAGTGCAGCTGGGTTACCTGAAGGGAGGCAGGACACGTCCTTCTGTGAAAAAGGGCGGCGAGTCAGTAAGCGACCAAGTGAAGGGAAGGCAGCGCATCACTAGAGATCCAAGTGTACTTTGCTGATATTAATTAACCTCTCCCATCTCTAAGTCTTCATAGGCTTTGTTCATTGTTTCATTTATACATTCGTTTTGAAGCTTTGTGATTTCTAAAAGTATGGATTGGTAGAGGCACAAATGGCCTTTTGTCAAATATTTGACCCCTCCGTAACAGAGATGAAAGCAGCAGCACTCGCAGAGCAGTTGACATTTTCAGAGCCTCGTACCAACATCAATTACTGTTTGTGTTCCACTTTGGATCGAAGAGGAGCTGGAAGCAAACTCTAGGTTTGCATGGGGTGCAGATAACGGCACCAAGTGGCAGAGTGCCTACGTAAATGTGGTTCAGAGATGCTCACGCTGTTTTTTGTCTAATTGGCTCATTAGCAACAAGTGTGGGGTTGCTGATTTGCTGTGCTCTCATCATTCGGATTTTGTTTGTTTGTTTTTTGAAAGCCCTTGGGTTTTAGAGGTACTTAACACACGGTGATGACAAACCTTTCAGTTGCTACTTTTCTAAGTCAAACCAGTGAGCAGAAACTATATGTCTGGGAAAACTGACAATCTATTTTATGTTCCCACTGCTATGTGTGAGAAAGGATGAATCAGACGCTGTTGTGATTCAGGGTTAGCGATAGCCTGCTCAGAGCAACGTAGAAACAGAGAAGACTGGTCCATGCTGAGAGCCTGATATCTTGCCTTGTTCAGTTGTAATTGCCCTGAGCCACGAGATGCCTGTGCTGGAGGATAAAAGCATGCAGCTCCCACAAATGTTTAGAAATAAATGAGAACTTTCTTCTCTTCCTTCAATTCTTTATATATTTTTCAGTAGTTCTTTGAAAAACATCTTCTTAAACTAAGTCATTAAATGCACGGCACAGCCTCGTCTCATACGCACCACATATACATCTGGGAATGCGAGACCTCTGTGTTCCCAGCAGGTAGAAACGCTGCTCTTATTTTTATGTCATGCATCAGCTTTCCACTGGTGTCTCCACCCAGCCCTTCCGCCTCCCCCGTCTCTCCCAGCCACCCTCACTACCCCCTCAGCTGATCCATCTGTTTTCCTTCCTCCTCTGCACCCAGCGCAGCCGGAGCGAACACAGGCCAGGAGTACTCAGGAGCCGGTTTTTGGCTGCTTGGAGGGACTGCCGCGCTTGGGCAGCTCAGGAACACCTTGGGGGACACGAAGGAAGAGGAGAGGCACAGCCCCTAAATTTTGCTCCCCCCACCCCGCGCACACAGGACTGAACAGAGGTAAGGAGCACTGTTGGGGATGGTATTGGCAATAACAGAAAACAAGTAACAGAAATCAAATGTCTCCTACTGCAGCACTGTGCAATCCTCACACAAGCCTCAGGGTGCAACCTGACAGATCTTTGAAGCTTGCTCTAAATAGGATTTATCTAGCCTTACCTCACTTATGTGAAGAAGACAGCGCCTGTGGGATCTTGCTGTTACCCACCGTACCTTCCTGCTCTCCCGGGCCTCTCATCGCTTGTGCCTCAGGACCCAACGCTCCTGGTAAAACCACAGCACTCAAAATTTAAGAGTGTGTCTGGCCTGGATGCTTCTCTCACCCAACTGAACTGAGTTTCTCTTCTCCAAATAGCATCTTGACTTCACAGAACTTTACACAAGTGCTCAGCAAAGTGGATACACCTGGAAAAACGAGCAGAAATAGTTACCAGCTTGGAGGGCCTCCGGCTGTTTGGGTTCTCACCTCTGTGTCCCATTTGAATGTGGGATTTTTGTGAGGCCCTGATGAGGTATTCACCAAATCGGTCTTGTCTTAGCTGTGTTTTCCCCATGACACTTTACACCTCTGGTGCTGCTCGCACGAGGGATCACAGAGCTGCTTTTGTTCTTGCACACACCTGAGTGAGCACCAAAGGATGAGCTGGAGACCAGAACTTGACAAAACCTTGGTTTTGGTCTTCTCACATGCCAAACAACTAACGTGACAGTAGGATGCAGCTTGCAAACGCACAAGGAGTGAGGCTGAATCTGCGCAGACAAGTGCAGGCAAATGTGTTTCTTTTATATCTTCCTGGGCATGAAAGATGTATGGTTGGGAAGCTTTGCCTGCAAGGTTAAACACTGTGTGTTGCAGATGCTTGTCTGCTCCAGGGGAGACATCCACTCACTGAGCGGTATCGCGCGGGAGCTCGTGCCGTTGAGTTTCACGTTAGCTTGTACGAATCCTCACAGGCTTAGGCAGAAGCCTCCCATCTTCCTGAAGCAAGACATGACCGACTGAATTGCTAAAATATACACACAAATCCTGCTCCTCCTCCCCCCCCCCCAGTAAGTTTTTAAGCATCTTGGACTCATTTCAGAGGTTTTTCCTATGTGCCAAAAGGCAAATTTTGACTCACGCTTGCATGTATATTAGAAAGCAGCCTGGGACGCTCTCCTGCTTTGTCATTAGGTCGGGGAGGAGAAAACTCAGAAGGAAGCAAATGGTCCCAAGGAATGCACTAAATCCAGTCCTTGGGGGATAAAAAAGTCTCTCTCAACGGGATGGAGCTTAATGAATTGAGAGGACCTCTCATCTCTCATCTCATTTCATTAGATGACTTTATAAAGCACATAAGTGCTTATTTGTGTAATTGTATTTATCTAAGTCATTTCTTCTGCCTTCAGAAGCCGCACTGCTCCAAATCCAAAACATCTTCTGTGATGCTCGTATTTTGATGCTCATAAGCAAGCACAGCCTGTGCCGCTGGGTAACAGCAGCAGACCTGAAGTGGTGAGCAGGCATCGCGGCGGGAGGCCAAAGGGTGTCATTGTCACCGTCAGCAAACGCAGTCTTCCTCATGCAGCAGCTCCTGCGGACAGCAGGTAATTCGGTGCTGCTAAAAGAAAACAAGGAGGTGTATAGCGTTTGTCTATAGTTTCAGTGTGCTCAGCAGCATCACTACCCTTGCTTTCAGATAGCCACTCTAACTTACAAAATTACTCACAGCTCAGGGTATATTAGCTGGTCCGCAATATTGCCATTCATTGTTCTTTTTTTTGGCTTTGTAGAATTGCTGAGAACTGCATAGCAGATCCAGGTTGTTAAGACCTGGAAGTTGAGCTAACCTTAGCTCCTGGTACCAAGCTAGTTCCAGCGGGGACTCTGGCACACCGACATCAGAGTGAAAGACAGATTATTCTAACACTGCTAGTACTGTATAGGAAAGGCTTACCCTATGGTTGAGGCAGCATTGCACCTCGGTTTTAATCAACACTGAACTTGCAAGAGAGGCAATTCAGTTTCACTCTTTGAGGCAGAGAACTGGTCACAGGCAGTGGGGTTTTGTTTGGCTAAATGCAAATTGGCCACTTAAATCAGAACTTTAAAAGTGAATGCTAGTATTAGGTAACAGCTTACCCACGCTTTGGTAAAATATAAAAAAATGTAACTTCCATTTTTAGTACCTGGTGAGTATCTATTCAGTATCACAGGAGTCAGTGGAGCCAAAGAGCAAAAGAAATAGTAGCAGATTGATAGTCTAATTCTCAAGTGCGTCCCCTTAAGGCAGGATTTGTGGACATAAATACAGGTCTTGTTTTCATAAACTTGTATAAACTGTATATGCTTTTTGTGGCTAAGTGGAGAAATACAACTCGTGGGACTTTCAGAAAAGCATATGCCAATGTAACGAATGTAGAACCCATCAGGGATGCAAAGAGCTTGGCCTACCTGGGATAGGATCCGCCTTGGAAGACTCACGTCAAGAACCTCCAAGCCTATGCAGGACTCGTCTCAGAGATGAAGTTAAAAGGCTGGATTCAACAAACAACAAAGCTCTTTGAAGTCCGCACTGTAATCCCAACTCACCTTTCTCTCCTACTCCAACCTGTCTAGTCTTGGAAGCAACTAATCCCACCAGGTGTCTGTTTGACCTTAGGCACCTAGAGGTTTCATGAACTCCAAAGAGCAGCCTAAGCAACAAGGTTCCCTTGAAATAAGACCTATAGCTTTGTTCTAGTTTGACTCTTTTTGGAAGCATACTAATTCCATCGTAAATGTCCTGAAAAGTTTTTAAAGAGGTTGGTGGTTTTGGTTTTTTGGTTTTTTTTTTTTTCAGTGTAGAACATTACAAGGTCATTTATGTGTGTAAAAATTTTTCTTCTCTGTAAAGACAGGCCCAAACCTACTGGAAAAGATACAATCTCAGTAATACCTGAGCTTTGGGGTCAGGGCTTACATCTGTAAGCACAATCATGCAGGTGTAAGTTCAGCATAAATTCACAGTGTTGCAGAACCGAAGGAAAACAATAATTATGTCCATTCGTACAATGAAAGACTGCAGTACCTGCAAAAAGGGCAAGCTTAAGAGCTAATAAGACTTTTGCTTTATATTACTTCCTGAATGTTAAATGATTAACCTTTAGTAGTCTCGGGAGGTAGCTCTGGTGGTGGATGTAACATTACATTCCTAGCTTTTAAGTCTCCACGGGCTCACATGTGAACCTTCTGCTCAGGCATAAAGTTTCTTTTCATAAGTATTAGTAGCAGGAATTTTAACACATTTCTCCCATGTCTCTTTTTCTGGTGCAAACACTTCCTTGTGGAGAGAGATCTTTTAGAACAAGGAGAGGTATGTATGTGTTGAGGGGTGTTTGGTTTTGGCAGCGGCGATGGGGGTTAGCACACATTTGGATCAAACACACTAGCAGGACGCCGAGAGCAATAGATAAGGGCTTTGTGTTTCAGCTGCTCCCAAAGCAATCCTGGAGCGTAGCAGTCTTGGAAGGGAAGCAGTACTCCTTCCAGCTGCAGAAATGGCAAGCGCTCTGGCTCTTCATGTTATGCGGTGTTTGTTTTGTTTTTTATTTCTGTTTTGTTACTTGAGAGACTCTTGGAAACGGCCTGTCTTGGAGCCAGCTGCAGCCCCGGGGCTGGCTGCCCGCAGCCAGCAGCGCAGCGAGTGCCCTCTGGTGCACCAGCACAGCGGCGGCCGGCGCTCAGCTCAACTGAGACGCTCACAGAGGAGAAAAGCGAAAAGTTCACAGCTGACACACTACCTCATTCCCACCAACGGTTTGCCATGTTGTACAGTTCTGATGGGAGCATCGCCCGAGGGGAACCGAAGATTCAGCTGCCTGGACCCAACCCAAATGATAGATTTTTTTGTTTTCTCTTTATGTCATTTCTAGAATTAAGCTTTTGGTTAACGACAACTAATGCAGGCACAGTCCGCCCTTGCTATCTACAGCTAAATCCACAAAGGATTAACTTCCAGCTATGGCGTGCTGTTGCCGTGTGGGCCTGCCGGCACTCTGTTAGGTAGCTAACCGTGCCCATTTGGTGTGGTTTAAACCAGCAGGCAACTAAAACAAACCCACAGCCGTCTCCTCCCTCCCTCCCCAGTAGAATGGGGAAAGAATGGGGGGGAAAAAAAAGGTTAAAGACAGTTTAATATGACAGAAGAGAATAATAATGATGATGATGATAAAAGAATATAGAAAACACATGATGCACAGCACAATTGCTCACCATGTGCAGACCACCGATGCCCATCTAGTTCTCGAGCTGCAGCCTAAACACCTGCCCAGCTTCCCCCAAGTTATATACTGAGCATGACATCACATGGTATGGAATATCCAAAACATAGCGCTCTACCCACTACTAGGAAGAAAAGTAACTCTATCCCAGCCAAAACCAGGACATTTAACTAGACCAACAAACACAACACACTAAGCAGTAAGTCGCTAGAGTGAGCTAGAAGGAAGTGCCAGGGGTCACATCTAAGGTTCCTTTGCCCTAAAACCCGGAGGATGTTGGCACCTTATTACAGACTGCAGAGACTACCCCACTGCTCAGGAGTCACAGCCACCCTCTCCAGAATGAGGCACTTCACAGCCCAACAAAGCAGAGCTGCATTTGAAAACCAGGTTTGAAATTTCTTCATTCAGGCAAGAGCTGCAAATACAACTCCAGAGCATTATACTGACATACTGTTTCTCTGGTTCCACCAATTTTAAATTATTCCATTGCAAAGTAGGAAAGCTGCCAAGGGGAGACCTGGGAGACCTCTTGCACACATCTCCCCCAGCCCAGCAGCTGGGCGTTCATGGGATATGAGAGACAAAGTTTGGACAGTGATGATCCACATCCCACGTAACCACATTTTGAGGGCTGCTTCTAGTCCTGGATTATCAGGGCTTTTAATCTTTCTGTTTAACCTTTTTCTCCCACTGTAGATACATGTTGGGAGTGCTTACACGATGAGGAACTACAGGCTTGGTAAGCAGGAGGGAGAGGGCCCGGGATACAAGCAAAGAAATTAAATAGCTGGACACTGCTACCAGACCGGCAAACAGAAGATCTGTTAGCTAAACTAAAAACAAACAAACAAAAAAAAAAAAGAGAGAGAGACCAAGGAAATTTATTTACTTTTTATCTATGAACAGTATGACATATAATTATAGACAAGTTTTGATACACAGGAAAACCCTTTTGTCAACCATTTTTTTGCTAAATGAAACAGCACAATAATCTTTACACATTCATATTTTGTTTTTTCTTTTTTTTTTTTCTTTACAATACACAGCTTTCTTGGGTTGAAGCAAACTGCAGGACATATTGAGTACTGGTATATTACAGCTACTTACATCATTTAAGAACAGCAAATGGAGAAAAATAAGTTATTTAAATATTGATTTCATATACAGAAAGTGCAACTTTGTTAGTTGTTACATAACTTGCTTGACAGTTTTGATTCCCCAGAGGGTGTCAATTAAAGATAAAAGTATCTTGGACCAAAAGTATTATTTATTCTAAAAATAATACAGTACAACTGCACAGCTGTGACTTGGTGAATCGACCACTGTTGCTGCTCTTAGAGATGATGACCTGTTTGAACAATGCAATGGTTAATGCTTCTGATCACGCTCCCAGTTTGCATTCAAAGCCAGGCTCGTAAGAGAGCACAGGAACTACGGGCATCGTTGCCACCTGGGTAGTAACAGAGAGTTGTCGATCGAAGCTTACGGTTATGATGGCATTCAGTAATATTTTGGGCTTGCTGCTTCTATTGTTAAATAGCTGTTCGAGTTACAACGGTACAATGGATAGATAATTAACATTGTTAGCCTGAGCGGAGCAGATTAGGAATCCAGCAGCAGGTTTCTTTCGTGCTTCCCAAGAGTCAACGAGTGAACTTCTGCTCAGAGCACTGAACGGTTGCAAGAAAACGTAAGAGGTTATGGCTCTCATACTGCACCGCCTCACCTGCTCGGGGAACGCCACAGGTCACTGAAACCACAGCAGGGAAGCTCAAACACTGAGAAGCTTAAGGCTTTTTAAGATTAAAATATAAACTAAAATTGTAATTCAAGTAAGACCACAGAGCACAGTCTTAAAAAGAAAAACAAAGTAACTATAAAACCTCACAAATCTCAAACTGCTCACTCTAGTCCTGATGGGTGCGATTTGTTTTCCCAGGGCTACATAATCATTTAAAAATCATGGATTTACAAGGAATGTTTGGCACACAGGTTCAGCTTATTCCCATAATTCTCCTTCTGTTATTGAGAGGGGAGAAAGTAATTAATACGGGAGAGCTTTATTATGTGACTTGCCTTCCCAGCAACATGAGGAAATTTGTTTCCTTTTTTATTGCATATAGCCAGCTTGGACTTCTCCTTCACTCCAGTATAGCTGCTGTCTACTTCTACTCAGTTCTGGCCCCTGCCAGCAATCCCAAGAAGTCTCACTACTCTTTCCATCTCCTGCTTACTGATAGTCGCCATGTAAGCCTCAGAGAGGAACAACACACATCATTATTGAAAAGACACTTGATTATTGTTTTCTTTTTACAATTTTTTCTATAGGTGTTTACACAAGACCTATGTTTCCTGATGCTGTCAATATTAGAACATGCTGATTATCCACACACCAAGGAGAATGTTACAGAAACAGATCCAGAGGAGCTTTGCTCAAGAATAACTTCAAGTTACATCAGTGAATTAGTTGCCTTCACATGAGGGTGTGCAGTAGACAGCAGTGAAATAGGAAACGAGGAGAGTAAACCTAATACCTATCAATTCTACCAGGAGCCAAATTAATTATCATCTGTAGTAAAATGCATAGTTCTTCTGACTTAAATCATGACCATGAAAGGACCATATATAGTAAGGAATCATGGAGTAAACTGCAATTTTTGATTCATCAATCTGAGAGCATTTTATCAGGAAAAGTGTCATTAGCTCAATGTGAGGCTGGGGTAACAGAGGCACCAAACTGGGAAGTGCCTTGTCTGATTTTTCACAGCAAGGTGATGTCAGAACTGATACTGGAAACAGCCACATGTCCTGGAGACAGTTTTGATACTATCTCCCTTTAACCTGCCAGAGTAAGCTTGCTCTGTCTTCCATGGAGCGTTTGTGCTACAAGAAGCTGAAGGACACACCATATATAGACCCCAAACAAAAAGTTAGTTATGTGCTATTCATGATAATCTGTATTTGGTATATAAAATGTGTACCCATATAGAAAAATAAAATCTGTCATTAGCCACATATGCGAATGGAATGTTTTACATGGAGTTAGGCAGAAAAATATCATTACATCATGGAAAAATGGTTTGCCACATATGCCGGAATAATACTCTCTTCCAGTGAGAGGTAACATTAACATACAGTCATGAGGGATATCAACTGTTTTAAAATCACAGTGTAATTCGTAAGACTATATAGGATTTTTTTTCATCCATGCAATGGAGTTACTGGATCTGATGATTTCTATGGGACACAGTTTGCTTTTTCGATGCATTTTATCTCCCACAAGTGAATTTTCATTTGCAGAAACCCACTGTTTGGAATCAATATGGTCAGGATACCAAGTCAAAGCTGCAGCATAATGATTGACAATATAACACAGTACACAGAATATGATTAAAATGAAGCAGTTACATATATACAAGGCAGAATATCTTGGAACAGTTTAGTAACAACAGTAAATGCAGACTGTAGTGAACAAGAAGTTATCCTGACAACCAAAACCTAGCATAACCCTGCATTTGTAAAAGCATCTCTACAAAACAGAAGGTGTTATGATGAGGCATTTTATAGAAGCAACTTCAGCTGGAAATCACCCTAAGTGCAGCCTAAGGGTGAAAGGTTGAAACAAGGCTTGAGGAACATGAATACAGGTAAGTGAACACTAGGTAACTGCTTAAAAGCTTATTTTAAGGCAAATAAAAAGCTGATTGCTAGAAAGCAGTTATAAAAATGACCTCAGCTCTGTACAAATAAAAAGTTTTCTGCCTCTCCATGGGTTAGTTGCATTGGAGTGACAGTATGGACCATAATGAAATCTAATTCCAGTCCATTAACTTTGGCCTAGCTAAAGGCTTTGTGGCATATTTGGGACCTATACCAAGCAACAGCGAAGATGACCAGGGAGGAGGCAGGGGTGTGGTGTGTGTGTTTAGCTCTAGACTGCTAAAATAAACAAAAGGCATTTGCCAAACAGCTTCTACTGGAATTTGCATCTTGGCTTGTACCTGGTCTTCAGGACTGACTCCAGGTACCTGGAACCTAGATGTACAGAAGACCCCCAACCTAAGGAGCTCTTCATAGAAACGGGGCCTATTACTAGTATTACTTTCACAAACTTGAGAAAAATGTGCAAGGGTCCCTTAATTCTGTGAAGCTGTCTGATTCTCAGGCCAACCCTGTGCACTTTATGAAGTAAGAATACTTTATAGGGGAGTGAGGGGGGAGGGAAGTACCACATCTATGTTACCTGGTGGTTGCTTCTCTTCTCCTTCAGTTGCCAGAGACAGCAATAGAAACCTTTCATATCCTTTGAAGAAGATATCTGCCTGTCCTTGGGAGCCACTTCCTTGATCCCTTTAGCTATGTGAAGTAATTAGAGCAATACTGGTGCAGGAAGAAGCAGTGGATTCTCAACCAGGCAATGCCACACTATGGAGAATGTTAAATTGCCTCTGGATCAAGAGATTTGAAGAGTCTCGCCGCTGCCAGGAGCTTGCTTATGTGCCTTTCCTCTGTGATGCCAGCTTCTTGAAGGCAAGTTTGTGACAGAGAAGGCACTTTGCTCAGTGTGTTGAATCCTGCTTCTGTGAGCAGTCTGGAATACATAGGTAGACCAATGGAAATCAGCCAGTCAGATACAGAGGTGATAAGTCCTGGGGATACAGGTTTTCGGCAAATTTCAGTGAGCCCTCCACTTGGAATCTGGACAGTAAAGAAAAAAAAAAAAGAAAACAACCCTTAATGTTAAACATAACTTCTTGGTTTACAGCTACTCTTCTTTTATTTTTCCTTCCAAACTGGTAGAATTTCATAGCAGATGTTTCAATTTCTCTCACGTCACATTTGTCAGTGTGAGAGTGGTGTGGGCTGAAAGGCTAAGATCACTTGGCACAAGAGCAACAGCAACAATTTTGGCAATGCAGATGCAGTGGGCAGTATCCAGCTGCTGGGGCGACCATCATGTGCCATTCTGATTTAGTCCGAGATCAGTATAAAATACCCAGTGACAAGACTTTCCAGGGTGATCCATTTAATTTCTCAATAAGGCAAGAGAATACCAATTTTGCCTATTACCTCCCCAGATAGACCAAGTTCTTTTATAAAAAGCCATGAAAGCTTTTGACAGTATCCCCCTCCTGCTTTTGCTAAGGACGAGTGGACAATAGCATAGTTTAAGAAATTAAAAAAGGAGTGTAAAACCTTTCAGATTTCAATACAGAAGCATTTAATATATGCCACCCTTAGCAAGCAAGTCTCTGTTACCATTGCTTGCAGTCACCTTAGACTTTAACGACTATCACTCAGTCGAGAGAGGGCTACCCGCTCTCCTTTCAGCTAACTGTCCTCCTTCAGGACAGGGGGAGATACCTCCTGCCACTGTGGTACCTACATTATACCTGCTGGGTGAACACAGGAAGAGCTTTTGTACCAGGACTTCACAGGTATCTCCCTTTACTAGTAGTCAGTCCTTTTTAAAAGTCTGCTCATCAATACGAAAATTTGGTTCGTGGAAATACTCACTGCCATGCGATGCTGCTTCCTCAGCTGCTTTACCCGGATTTGGTCCATATTTGTAGCAACATCCTTTTCAGGCTGGTCTAAGTCTTCAGAGTACCTCTGTACCAAAGCCTCAGGAATGCCACAGCGACCATGCTGAATGTTCCCAGCCAGACAAAAAGGCAAGAGGATAGATGAAAGAAGTGTATTGATACAGACCAATCAATGCAAACATAACAGAGAAATGCAGGATGGGAGCAAGAAGGAGCTGTCCTCGAGATTCCATGAAAACCAAAAAAGCAATCCCTAAAGGAAGAACTGGACCTTAAGACTCCTTCTTTCCCCAAAAGCTATCCTAATCACTATGCTATCAATTCAGATTTTCTTGGAAGCATAAAAACTAATCATGACTTCCTCTTTCAGCTCTAATTCCCCACACTAGCAGAGAAAGAGACATTTCCATGCCCAGTGCCACCAAGGTACTAGCAGTCTGAAAAGATGAAGGTTCAGAGTAAGTCTGGGATTTCTCAGTCCCTGCCCCCCACAACACAAGAGTTACTTTAGCCTTAAGGCCTGATAGTAACAACAGAGTTAGAGAATGTCTAATGTTCCAATGATTTATGGTTTATCCAGGCTGGTCACTGACAAAAACACAACAGATACAATAAATGAAAGACTATCCCTTGCTTGGGATGCTAGTGGAATAAAAACGTTGAAGCAATGTCCTCTCCACTTACCTTGTCAGAGTACGGTTCTTCAGTAAGATCAATGTCTTCAGACTGCAACTTGTTTTCTATTACCATTTCCAGATCCATTCCCCTGCTACAAGAGACTTTCCTTGCTGAAGCAGGACCCAGCTTTATCACATGCTGCTGAACACTAGCAGTCTCTGGCAGCTCTGAGAGCCAGGGTGGCAGTGGGCTAGGAGGGGTACTGGGCTCCTGTTCAGAAGATGTCCTATGGACAGGTACACCATGACCATCAATGGGAGTGGAGGTGCTGGTCTTTTTTACTGGCAAACATGGTGCTTCTAGACTTGAGTGGTTCCCACTTGCGGTCATGGGAGGATGATATAATCCATTAGAAAGGCGTTCTCGGCATTTTTTGGCAGGGACAGGTGGCGGCTGAGCAGGATTTTTTGGTTGCATTCTTGCCTCGTTTGTGCCTTTTTGCTCAGCTTCTAGACCTCCCTTGAGGACTGGAGCATAATCAGCTCGCGCAAGGTCATGAAAGCCTTTGCTTTTTATTTCCAGAGGCGTCCTTGTTGCAAGATGCGTCACTAAGGCAGGCTGAGCTTCACAGTTTTTCAAGGGGAATGGAGCAGGCTTTCCACCTGCAGTCTCCATTACAGAGCAGTCCGATTCCTTAGCTCTTCCCTTCTGAGAACTAGCAGCTCCTTTACCCTGCTTAGGCATCAAGTCATCTACCATACAGCCGCCTCCATGAGACTGAAGCGGCAGGGCAGAGCCAGTTGCCTTTTTTGCTATATCCAGTGAATCCTGAGGAAAAGAACCTACTTTCTTGCTAGCATCCTGTAGGTTTGTATTGGATTCTCCCTGGAGATCATCCAGCGAGTGGGATCTTGGCCATGGGTCTACCCCTTGGGGGCCATCCAGAGTTTCGTAGCTCCGACAGACAGCAACCGGTAAACTTCTACGGTTCTTCAGACCTGTAACAGCTGGAGGTTTGACAGAGTACTTCAGAGCACGATGCGCACAACTCAAATGGCTTTCTTTTTCCCCTTGCTGTAGAGTTTCTATTGACTTGGTCAGTGGAAGTGTAGGATAATTTGATAGCTGGTTTCTGCTGAAGTCCTTAAAGCTATGCTCACTTGCTGATTTTGAGGGCAGAAGACAGGTCCTTCGAGTTTTACCTACAAGCAAATAAAACACAATCCATCATTAAAAAACCTGAAATAACTGCAGTGTAAATAACGGATCACTTCTAAATGCCTTTGAAGCAAAATTATTTACTCTTTTTGTTAACTCTAAGCGTACAAAAACTTGATGCCATTTTAAGCATATGAGTATGTGAGCTTCAGCTTTATTAATGAAGAACTTTGTAATCACGTAAGAAAAATACATTTAAAATACTTAATATCCTTCCTACTCCCCAATCTGCAGAGATTTGAGGTTTAGCTCATATACACCTTTTTCAGTGTAGAAATATCCTACGGTTAGAACCGATATGCTACACCTATTATATGAACTGGTTTGACTCCACACAGAAATAATTCAAAAGACCTACCATTTTTTCCTACTTTCCTAATTTGTTCAGGATATCAATAATTACGCTTGCCTTCTAATGAAGTTTACTAGATTGCTCAGGAAAGTTTTTTTTGTTTGTTTGTTTGTTTGTTTTGGTTTTTTTTAAAGAAAAAAAGATCCCGTTTATTCATTTTAATTACAAAGTGTGCCAATAGTGTTATTTAATCTTTTAAATGAGCAGCAAACTATTTGTAATGGCAAACCAGAGAACAAAAAAGGTTTGGAAGACTGGTGTTGCACCAGTCCCTTTGTAAAGTTACTTTCAGGGACAGCAGCGTTTAATGGAAAAAGGTCTTACACTATGAAATGGAGAAGTGTTTCAAAAGGGAGTTTGAAGTGTGACTAATCTTAGTGTTATTCTCATGTCATAGTGTTTTATTGAAGTGGAAAGTCAGAAATGTGGTGTTTTATTATAACGACTTAAGATGAGATGACATGAATCAATATGAACCACATGTTCTTTGTAAGCTTTATTTTATAAGTTTTATGAGATATGCACCACTGATTTTAAACAGTGAAGTCCATCAAATCTGCTTGACAAAAAAATTCTGATCAAAGGGACTGAGGTCATTAGAGTATTCATTAGTATGAAATACAAGGTCATTTCTCCAATACTGCACAGATCTTTTCTAATTTCTTTTTAACAAGACAGAAGTAAATTTGTCTCAAAGCAGATGACCTCTCAGAATGACAGCACATCCTGAACAGTTACTGTTTTCTGGGTGACAGGGATACTTTTCCCCTCATGTACAGTAAGCTTTCTAAAATCAGGACAGACAAATAGAGCTTGAAAGTTCTTTTTCTCACAGAGAAAAAACAAAACCAAACAACAGATTAACAGATTAGGCTAAATGGTATCAAAAGTCTTTAATAACAGGCAATCAATAGCTGCCAATTAAAGTACCAGCTACTTTTAGAGTTCTGAGAAGTTTTGCTAACTTCATTGGAACTAAGTGAATCTGGTGTACTTTTGAGAAATGGATGCTTTCTGCTCATACGGCCTGCCTTCAAAGCTTTATCCTGAAAGAAGCTCAATGTTGGGCTTTTGAATAATATACACTGCTCGCTTGGAATATGAATGAAACAACTTGTTTAACCTAAAAGAGAATTAGCTGTGTTTTCCTCTTTCTCTTTGCCTCCTTCTCGGCTCAAGGAGTTTAAAAAGCAAAGTATCCAGAAAACTAGCAAAGAAAATGGAGGTTACATTTAAAGAGAAATAAGGAAAACATTCTGCTCCAAAAAAGTTGGTTGTGTTTTACTGGTATGCCAGCAAGGTTATTCTATCTAAACCCAAAGTGTGCCTACAAAGATGAATGCAAGCATACAGGAACTCCTTTATCAGAAGCCGTACGGTTCACAGTTTGACTCAAGCTAAATATTGCCATTTCCCCAAAATGCTAATAAACCACATCGCACATTAAGTTGGCTCCCTTGCTTCTACCTTGAGTTCAGATAGCTCAGAGAAGCAGCAGAAAGATTTCTCTGCCTGCACCTTTCCATGGAGCTAGGCCACCGCCTTCTGAAAATAACTTACAACCACATTAAAAAGACATGTGTAAGAAATGTTACATTCATTTTTTACTGCCTTCAGGCACTAATGTCAATATGTAATGAGTATGGAAAGGAGTGTTCTCTTTTCATTATTAATATTTGCGAGTACATGTCTGACTTGTGCAGTAATTCACCATATTGTCTGGGGCTTGCTGTCACAGCTCACATAACAAAATCCATGTGCCTTCTTTTCAATCTGAAATATTGATCAGGGGTTATACTGGTTTTAGGAAGGCACGCTCAGGAACCTCAACACTGAAAGAAAAGTTGTGAGAAATGCTACTACTGTGCAATATAAGCTCTTACTGAGGCCATAAGGGTATCTAGCAAACAATATTTCATTTTTTAGAAATGGGATATGTCTGTGTAAAGCCAGTAGCCTGGGAATGGGACAAAGAAGAAATGGCGAATAGGAAAAGGAAGAAAAAAATGAGAAAAATAAGAAAAATTTTTGGAGAGTAAAATCAAAACTTTAGTTCATTTCAGCCCTGTTTTGCATAAAAATACAAACGTGAAGAGAATAGGAGAGAATTCAAAAGATTTTGTCTATAAAATATATAACCAAACATGCAATCTTTAAGCTCTCTGCTTCAAAATGGTTTAAAAAAAAGTGCTGGGTTCGATGCTACTGTTTTGTACAAAGGACAGGGGTTCAGAATGTAATTGCTCTTACACAGATTTAAGTCAAGAGCAATAGCAGGAGGGCACCTGTGATCTCTCTTTTTCTAGCTATTCCTTCCCTCCCCTTGACTGCCACCTGTAATTTCATTATGCTTCTGAGACACTAAGAGAGGAAGACAATACTTCCTGAAAACAGACTTTAAAATATGTTTTTAAGTTGTTTTCATAAAGCAGAATGCTATATGAACAATGTCCACAAATGTAATATGTTCCCTCCCTATCTCAGAAAAAAAAATAAAAATGAAAAAAACTGCAAGAGTTTAAGTGCATAGCTAGTAAGGTTTAAAACACATTTTTAATGTTAGCATTTTTTATAATAATTCATTCTTACGATTCCTCAGTACAGGTAAGCAGTTTAATGCCTTTCATAGTGCTGTCAACCACAGTAGCATCTCTGATTTAAATGTGTGCAGAAAGACACAGGTGTCTGGGTAAAAACAAGATAACAAAGGTGGTCCTTCCACAAAATGAATGGAAAATTTATACTGTTTCAAGATTCATTTCAATCTACAGGCATACTTCAACTCTTCTGTTTAATGTCAGGGTGCGGTTTTTGTTAGACAAAGCATTTTCCACCTCATGATATTTCTTGTTATTAGAATACCGAGAAGGAACTTTTCAATTCCCTGTCATCATCTGCCTCAGAAGAAAGGAGATAATCTTGGGGTATATTTCCAGAAGTACCAGAGCTACAGCAACAATTTTTCAGTGTTTCTCTTAGTGCTTTTTTCTGTATGGAAGATCACCTTCAGAAATTTAAGTACTCAAATCTAGACACAGAATGCATTCAGTGGCCCATCCAGATCCCAGATTTTAACAACTTCATTTTGGCATTGCTTTCAGTGGCTGTCTGTTGCGTGCATTTCAAACAGGCTCTGTTGACACAACAAGGATGATGGCAGGGTAGACAATCCTAGCCTCATTGCTTTTTTTACTGATTACAAACCAGCAGAAATGCACATTACATTAGGCAATGAGGCCACCTGTTCTGCTGCTTCCTTTTCTGACTAATTAGCACTGAATGCTTAAGTGGTTAGGATGTCCACTTGGCACTATGGAAATCTCAGCTTCAGTTTCTGAACAAGTCAGAGAACACCCTTATCCCACCTGATAAAGCCATAGTTTGACCGCCTCCTCAGCTTTGTGCATTGCACGTGCAATTCTGATCTCTTCACATCCCTTCTCTCCTTAAAAAAACTATACAGCACAAGAAGAAAAGGTACAAAGAAGCCAGGTGTGATCAGGGACATGAATGACCTATAAGGAATAATTATCAGGCCTTCCCAGACTAGAAAAGAGATGATTTGCGAAGGAGTATGACAGAAGTCTATACATAGACACTGCTAGGTATGGTGGTTCTAAGGAAGACCAGGGATGTTCATAAATAGAAACAGTTTCAGGAAAATGGACAAATGCCAGAAAACAGTACCCAATTTTTAAGTCCTTAAATGACTCATTCCCCAAGAGTACCCTGGGAAGCATCAAATATGCTTGCTCTGTTCCTATACTGTCCTCTAGCTATCTGCTTTTGGCCAGTCCTGTGAGAACTGGATTTCTGATATGGTTTCCAAATGTGTCTCAGACAGACGATGCCTGCACACAAAACAAGCCCAATAACTGCATCATTGTCAGAAGTCTAAAGGAGAGCTTGCTCCCTCTGCCTTGTTTCAAACCAAGGACTATATGGACTAATGGATCGTGAATGGTTGCTTTCTGCTCTTATGTTCTGCCTGTCGAACACTGAGTAAGTCACAAACTATATGTTCCTTGCTTTCTGCAAATTGGAATAAAATCAGAATGCTGCTGTTAAGTACACTGTGGATGCCTATGAGAATACCCAAATATTTCCACAGTAGGACCCAGAGAAGTACCTATAAAAGATACATCTGTACCACTGCCACAGTACACGGCAAAGCATTTTCTAGCCAAAATGTAAGAGCAGCTCTGAAATCTTGAACTGATGTCAAAAAGCCCAGTACCAGCCCCAAACAGGACGCTATACTAGTCATCAAAATATTATGTATAACCATTCCCCAGAAAATCTGAAGACCAATTTCTTCTCGGAATGCATTTCCCCTTTATGAAGAGCAGTTTTTTATTGCCGATCTGCACATTGCAATGTTTATACTAGACAAATGATCATCTTTATTTTAACAGATGCGAATCCAATGTATTTTGAAAAAAATATGCGTATAAACAACTATGGTCCATGAACTTTGCAAAGAAGGTGGAGCACATTTCAGATTAACCAGCTTTGACAAAATCTCTGAATGAATGCTGTGCCAAATGTTCTTTTCATAACGGTTTTCAAAGCAAGCACTAAAGGCATTCGTGAGCAAAAATGACGCAGAAATGCAGCAAGCCATAAATGAAAAGCAATATAAAAATCATCAGTGGTATTTCACGTTCTGCAAAACTCAGATAGAAATATTAGTTTAAATGTCATAGTAAGTATCTAAGCAGACAGGCAATGACAATTGCTTTCTAAAGGTTTTATTATATTGTTAAAATAAGGAAAATGTACAGGCAGCAATTTAACTTCAGTGCTACAACTATCTTTATGATGGCACTTAGAGATAAAAAGCAAAGAAAATTGTCACATATGCCATATATTTAGCTATGATTATATTCCAGCATGCCTACTGTATGGATTCATATTCGAGAAAAAAATTCTCTCTGCTTTCAGGAATTTAGTGTATTGCAGATTTCAGGCCTTCAGCTTCAAAGCAAATTGCAATTTTCTTCAATAAATGGTTATTTCTGTGTGGCAGACTGACAGAAAATGCATATACTAAGAGAAAGATCTTTAGCTCATATTTTAAATTGGAAAAATGGCCACTACGAGGGGTATACAGTATATTAGGTCTGTTCTTGGTTTTCTGTTTGTACTGGATGCTAGCGATGGAACCAGGCAGTCTGAGGCCAGGCCAGGGCTCAAATGCTTGGAGTGATAATGCCAAAATCAAACCAATTTTATCCATTTTAATATTTCATCCCTCATGACAAGTTTACATCATCCCTCAAGTAAAGCATGCTCAGTCAGCACAATAACCTGACTTCTTCAGAACAGAGAGAGTAATCTCTATTATCATCTGTCTTGGTACTTTTTCAGTGCATCACCTTTCACTGATGCAAGACAAGGTAATGGGACTTGATATCATAAACATTTTTTTCCCCATAGTTTATTTCCTTGCCAACTTCTCAATTAATTTAACTTGCTAGTGTTCCTACACTAAAAAGTCCCAAATCTCTGCAGTTGCCTTCCAATAAGAGGAGAATGCAACATGCAACCTAAGCAAACACAGTAATACGACCTAAAACAGAGAACATTTTTTCTAAACAGTTTTTGTATGGGTTTACAAGAAATACTCCTAATCTCAGTGGAGTTCAGCAACTTCTTCATCGCCAGTGGTCCCTTAGCGGGCTGTCAGACTGTCAGTAGTGCAAGCCTCATGAGGCACAGTTGCATGCAAATATGATAGGGAGTGGAGAAGGCACGGAATGGCAGTGAGAGTGCCTGTGGTCTTTAGGATTGCAAAAGAAAGAAGGTTTGTGAAATGTGATCTGTTTCCTACCAATGCAAATAAATAAATTAGAAACAGTAGCAATGAAAACCAATGGTTCAAGCCAAGAGGGAAAGAGGCAGTCAGAGCAAAGGAGAAAGTCAAGTATGAAGTAGCTTGTGTTAGCTAGGGACCGGAGTAGAAAGTATATGAAGTCATCTACTGAAAAAAGACTGCAGGGATTATAAGGCTCATTGCTGTCGCCATTACCATTCTCCAGGTTTTCACTGCTTTCGTAGCAGCCAGAATCCCGAGGAGAGCATCCAGTTAGGCCTTGGCCTTCAATGAGAAGTTTCTCCTGAGATCCTGACTGGTCACTGTTACCTAGAGGATGCAAGAATACAGTGAAAAACAGGTAAACAGAAAATCCGGCTGAACTTCTCAACTTTCCAACACCATTATCTTTCCTGTTGTATAAATTGTATCAGATAACTGGTTTAGAAAAAGAGTGAGCATTAGCAACAGCCATCACAAATGCTGGAAACACTCATCCTGTTTGGTAAAGGATTAAGCAAGAGCCTCAGCAGGAGTGCGAGGGAGCAGTATGGTATATAATGAAAGAAGAATGGACCGTGTGTGTGCCTCAGCTGCCTTGGGGCCAAGTCCTGCAACTTACAACCATGGAAAATGATGGTCTCAAAGTTCTTTCTAAGACTTAAAACCCCCCCCAACACCAAAAACAGAAGCAAAAAAGCACTGAAAAGAACCAAATCAAGTAAAAAAGAATAAAATCCTAACCATTACTTACTTTCTAGAAGGGACCAAGAGGAAGGATCAGGAAGGGGTCTGGCAAAGTTAGATACTGTCCCCTAACGAAGGGGGAAGGGACAGGGGAGCGACTAGTGGTAAAAATTCCTTCCTTCCTTGGTCTGTGCAAAGAGCCAACATTCAAGTATGGTCCATCCAGGCTGCATAGGCTGGATTCCAGGAATTTACCCAGAATGTTTGGTCAGACATCATATTTTGTCAAGAAACTAAATCTGGAGCTGAAGATACAGAAAACCAGCTTCATGACGCAAGGATATAGTTTATGCTGTTTTTTTCCCCTGCAATAGAATGTCAGAAATGGCTATTCCGATTCCTATTCTCAGCACATGAAAGGTAATTATGGGGTGGAACTAAGTGCTGCTGCCCCTCCCAGGTTCCAGTTGTCTAGTGCCCACTTCTCTTTCTCCTCAACACTCTGACTTGGAGCTGGAATTTATACTTTCCAACCACCACATCACATAGTTCTTCAAGTTTTCAAACCAAAATTGAAGGGCCCTAAAAAAATTATTACTTCAGGGAAGTGAGCATTTTAAATAGGTCTGTAAATAACGAAGAGAAGCTCCTATTAGGAGACAAAAAGCTACTCTGATAAAAATGGAAAGAAACTAATTCTGCAACTGAAGTTTTATTGGGGGATAGAGGAGGGTGGAGAAAGCGTGGATGCCTCTTCTGGAAATGAAATGAACAAGCAAGCTACACGTCAGTGAAAGTCAGGCCACACAGCACGGTCTAGAGATACCAACCACGTATCTCTAACAGAATTAAGCATTGTCCACTTAATAAGCAGTTGTTTAAATTGCTGCTATGGCAGTTTAAGCTAAAATACAGGTTTTTGCACAGAAGCAGCTGAGAAAGCCCTCACACAATCCTATTCCACTGATTCTGCTTGGTGGGATACTAAACTTCTGCTGACACTTAGGGACAAAGGGGAAATTCAGTGCTGTCTTAGGTTGCTGCAACTAGGTATTGAGCGCATCTGAATTCTCGTCCCAAGCTACATTTGCTTTTCAAATGATTTTACTCTACCATGACTACTGCGTGGATGGTACAGCCCCGCTTCCTCCTGTGCAGTAAAGACACCATCGAATTTGACTGTCATAGCTTACTCTGCCTCCCTGCATCTTTGCAACCACTTGCCCGAGGCCATCTGTGCAATAGCCAGAATTGCACTGCTGCACCTTAGATAGTTGAGTCACAGTCTTTCACTCTTTGCACTTAACTGACGTATTTTCTCCCTTTGAAAATCGCTGTGTTGTCACGTGTACAACCTGAAGTTACCTGTACAATCCTGCAATTCACAGTCCAAGAATCATATGCGCGTGCAGGTAAAATAACAGAAAGTTTAATTCACGTTACCCTTCTCCACAGCCCTCTGGGCTTTGATATTTTTCTTACCCCTGATAACCTCTATCTCTTCCCTCTAGTCTAGAAGTTTCTTCTTTCCTATTCTCCATGCCTCAGCTTTTTGAGTAGGTTATCTCAGGATTTATTCCACAACATCAGTACTCTAAAGGGTGTGTGTTGTACATTTGACATCGCTTGAATAAGTTGGGTAGCAGGGCTTGCATGAACAAAAGAATTCTGGCAGAACAAATGCAAGTCTTAAGTCACTCCTCAAAAATCTACATGTAGTTACACAGGATTACCCGGGAAATAACTACATTAGGGGGGGAAAAAAAAAAAAAATCAAAATTCTGGAACCAGTTTTCTGCTTTAAGGGGTTCACAAGGTTCTTGGCAGAGCTCAAGTAAAACTGAAAACCTCAAACATCCCACATACTATCATACTCCTGTAGAAGTTCCACTGCTGTGAGGAGAACCGCTCTGTGCTCAGGATCTCGGATGTTCAGTTCATCCAAATCCTCCTCTTCTAAAAGCTTAAAGGTATCCAGATCTTCGTAACCATTGAACAAAAATGTGGGCATGTGTTCCTGCATAAAAGGGAAAAAAAAAAAAGAGCTGTAAGACAGCATATTTATTCAATTTATTTTGCCAGTAAAGATACTAGAAGAGACTTTCACAACCAGCAAAAATTTAGCAAATGCAAACCACTGTATAACAGCAAAATCATAGGATTATAGCTTGTATAAACATTGCTTGCAGTTCAGGAAGGTAGCTGTGCCAGAACTAGAATGTTACACATATTTTTGTATTTGGAATGCACTGTATTAAAATGGCCTGGGTAGCATGCTACCCGGACACACAATATGGCACAGCTCTGTACAAAGGGAGAAGTAAAAATGGTGAATGACAGCCACACCAGTTTATCCATAGCTCTTCTGAACAGAAATGTGGAAAAAACCTTCCTCTTTAAAGACAAGGTAACTATTGTTATTTTGCACTTTTTACTTGCTTTTGAAGTGTGTTAGCTAGTAGCCATACTATGCAATGATTTACGGTCTCCGAGTGCATGAAACTTGCAGCCTGCAGCACTTCATCAAGCCTGACAGGCAGCTCTGCCTGGCCTCAGCTATTTTCACTCTGCAGCTGAGACCTGATTCTGCTAAGTGGGGTCACGATCCTTAGGATTATGAATCTGGTGTGCAGCTTTGAAAACTAACAACTCCAAAGGTGTGGTCCCCTTCCCACAAGCAAAACTGAAGGGTAAATAGAAGGAGAGAATCTGGACCTTTAAGTTGATGCGATCCAAGAGATCCTCAACTGACTTGGGCTGGGGCGGTCTGCTTTTCCGGCGTCTCCTGGTGGGTCGCTTCGGCTTCTCTTCCTCTTCATTTAACACGTCCACATAGATAAATTTGAAAGTGCCAACTTTGTTGTTCAACAGGCCCATCCAAGTGCCCATGGGGGGTTTGCTGATTATATCAATAATGTCACCTTTCTGCAGACCAAAGAAGGAAGAAAACCGTTTAGGCATGCCTTCTGATGGATATTCAAGCAAACATACTCTCTTTCTCTTCAATTTTGATGTACACCGAATGGACAACACACTTTAGTTTTCAAAAGGTTAATGACAGCTCTTGCAAAAATGTCTGATTATACTTGTTTTACAAATGGAAGAAAAGGGAACTAAGTGACAAGCCTAAGACCACAAAGCAAGTCAACAAGAGAATCTGGAACGGACCCCAACTGTCCAGATTCACAAACCTGCTTACACTCCAGTAGCACATCACTGCTGTTTTGTACAGATGTCTCTAAGCTGTGCAACTATCTGAAACTGGTGCAAATAAGAACATGCTCAGTGTGTACGGGCACAATCTCACATCAGATCTCCTGAGGAAAGGAGGCGTATACAGAAGGAACCATGCAACACTGTTGCTTTGCCTAATGCACTCCTGACTATACCAAAGAAGTGGATGCACAACTGTTGTATCCTTAAAGAGATTACCTTACATATATCTCCTTTAATAGGAATTAGCTGCCCTTGAAATTTTAAGTAATGAATGAAAGGAGTCAGATCCTTTGAATCAAATACAGCACAACTAAAAGTAATAAAAGCTGATGTCCAGAAAAATAAAACGGAGGTGACAACTCACAGTCAGTAAAGTAATTCAATATTAGCTCAAAACAAGTTATATTAACTGAAATGCCTTTAAGAGACCCTATGTGTAGGCACATCTACATTTTTTCCAAGGATTTTGAAAATTTGTCCCTTGATGGATTGATTCATTGTGGCAGACAAAGTATTTTTCCAATCTTTCAAACAAAATCCTTGCAAAATGGAAATGAACTTGTGGCACCTTTTTATTTTTCCAGAAACTAAAGACCCAAGTGTCTTTCCCTGCACATAGAGAGATACTAATGCTTACTTATATTCTGTAACATTTTGCTATAATTCAAGCAAATCTTAAATGTATCAGAATAAGACAGGTTAAAGAGCTTCAAAAAAACACATGTAAACTGATTAAAAGACTAAGAATTGTATAGTTCTTACAAAGAGTTCTTAAGTTAAGAATTTTGCCAAAACAAATGTTTGACCCCTTAAAACCAAACATAGCTGGTACCTACCTTGAGCTTCAGAGAGTCTGTATCATAAGGACTTGGAGTAAAATCAGTGTGAACCCTGGCTCTTCCACAAAAAGGTCCTCTGTAAGGAGGCTCTTCATCATCACCATCTTCTGATTTCACGCTCTCCCTGTTGCTGGTTGAGGAATCTGTTGTGCTCACCGTCTGACCACCTGTGTGAGAGATAGTACCAGTCCACAAAAAAGAATCTCTTCGTGAAGAAGGGTCAGAAAGAGAGGCAAGACAGAAAATGGGTCTTCTTTCTACAAAAAAGTTAAAAGTCCTTAAATGCTGCTATTTCTTATATACACATGTGATGGGAGAGTTAATCTACTTTGCACCCCTCTTTTCCCAAATTCAGCTCCTCAAAATTTAACTGAGAAGCTGTTTAACTAATGTCTCATCTATGGTACATCACAGGAGGTGTCATCTTTCTGGGAAGTTTTGCCCAGAAAAATAAGCTCTGAATCCTGCATGAGGGTTCTAGAATCCTCCTCATTTCCAGAAATTTGGTTTTACAGCAATACTTTGTATTGGTATTTAAAAAAAACAACCAACAAACGACAATAACATAAAACCCAGATGATTTCCAGAGCACACTTCTAGTTATTTAACAATGGAGCTTACTCTTCATTTTTTTTTCCCCCAATACGTTCTTGTTTTTTATTGGTCAGTAATTCATAGTGAAGCAAGTTCACACCATCTGTGTCCCGCTTAAGCTGTTCTGTGTAGAGACAATGCTAACCAGAGAGGTTTTAAATAATACTCCTGTAACTAGTTATTGAGAGGACATCAATATCTCTCTGGAAGGAGCGGTGGGAAGCCATTCAGGAGTGCCCAGGAGAAATCTCATGTAAAGATGAGCCTGTTTACTACTGGCCAGGGATTGTAATTCTCACTCCAGTCATTGATATTAAAATAGCAGGACCCAGCACAGTCAGCCAGAAAGCAGATTTCACTTTTTCAGGGCTCTGTATAAACACAAAGCAAAGTAGATCATCTTTGCACAAAGAGCTTACGGTTCTTTGTAAACCCTTAATGACTAACCCATCAGGCTTTCTACTTTTTAACCACTGTTTCTGCTTTGACTTTCTCTGATTCTGCTTACTGTGGAGATCTCTCTCTCTGAAGCCACAGAAATGGAGCAACACAATTACAAATCAACTTACTCATTGAGCTCTGACCGCTTAAGGAACTCCTCAGGCTCTCTACTGAGCCTCCGGCTTTCAGCTTGGGTTTGTCCAGGGAGTCAGTGTCTGGCGGTGGCGACTGCGGAGAACCTGGCATGACCCCAGGGCTGGACTCCTGAGAGGGACAGAACCATTTCAATTTGGTAAATGAACAGAGGCACTGACAGGAGCTGATCGTTCATCTCCAAGGAAAGAGATTCTGTTTTCCTGCCCTTTACCAGACAGGATGAAACCTTCTGTGTTTATCTACTTATTTAGTGGTACTCATCTGTGGCAGAAACCCCACTTTATTAGGCATGATAGCAGGGACAGGAGCAAATAGTCCAGTCTGAAAAAGCTCATTGTAAGTAGAAAGAAATATTACACAAAACTCCCAGTTCAAAGGTTTTAATGACACATGATATTTTTGCCAGCAGTACTTGCAAAACAGGTAGTGCCAAATTCAGTTTTCTGCATCCGAATTTTGTACAAAGATGAGTACAAACAAATCAGACAACACGAGACACATAGAAAGGTACATCTTCTTTTGCAGTGAATTGTTGATATCTTTGCCCATTTACCTCGAAGGAAAAAAAATTAACCAGAAAATGCAGCCTGCGCATGGTATCAATGCTCATAAACATAAATGCATAAATATAAAAAGATGTTGCTGTATGTGCAATGGGTGAGGCTATTTCTCTTTTCCTTCAGTCAAGCATCACAGGAAATCAAAAAGGCTCTTTCCTAAATTGAAATTCTGTCAGCCTCTATGAAGCACAGTTAAACAGCAGATACTTGTAGCCAGAATAGCTTTTGCTTGTTTTTTTGAATGCAGAAAGAGATACTGGCATGTAGTTTGAGTCATGATGCCAGAAAGGTACAAATATTCTAAAACAACTGTGCCAAAAAGTTTGAAAACAAAAGAACTGTAGCTTGCATACAAGAAGAACTTTTGTGGAGATGTGTGGTCATAAAACTTTTAAATGAAAGCTATTATTTGCATACTGCAGAATCATCAGGAAAAAAAAAAAGTCATCCCAGCATATGACTTCAGAGGTCAAGTCAATCTTGGAGAGAGCAAGAGAGCAGAAGTATTGCTAACTCACTGTAAACCAATTTCTCAAAGCACCCCCTTCTCAGGCAGACTTTGCAGAGGGGCACTGTAAGGCCACTCAGACATCAAAGCATCTTCTTATCAATATTCAATCAGGTGAGACCTTAAAATGTTTTAATTGCAAATTTAAATTGAATAACCATAACTGTACCACTGCCCCTAGTTATGAGTAAGTATGGCTAACGTCTCCAGATCCTGCAGTTCGGGGCTGTTATTTCGCATGCCCGAAAGGCTCCTTTTGCAGGCACTAAGGCGTTGCATTAACACCAAAGAGCAGAGGTGGGGGGACACGACTCCCGTTGCATCCCCGCTCCCGTCCAGCTGCGGGCATCCCCGGCGAGGCGGCGGCCGGTCCCGGGCCGCCTGGGGGCGATGTGAGCCAGAGAGAGCTCGGCTCTCCCGCAGGCTTCCCAAGCTGCTACACATGGCAAGCGCCGAGATTAAACAAATGCCGAAGAATTTTTGACACTCCACCAGAGCAAGGAACCCCAAGTACAGCAAAAGGGGAACAAGACAGCGATTGTTGCTAGGCCACTGCGATTCAAAGCCTAATTTACAACTAATCTACTTCAGGTTTGCCTTTAAGAATAAGCTATAAAAACCTGTAATGAAAGAATAGGAAAATCTTTTGTGGGATGCCCCTTTCTGACTACATTGTGCATCTGTTTTAATGGGCTGCTGCAGAGGGCAAGCTATGATGGAGAACAGACCTGTAATAGCAGAGAGCAACCGTGTATGTGAGGTTATGCTGGGAATTTAAACTAAGGGGTAAATTGCAGATTAAATATATTACTGTGACCCTGTGTCACAGACTGCTTCCTTTAATAAATAATGATGATAGACAAAGGAATGGAAATATACAGCGAGATGTGTAATGCCATCAACCACAGGCTTCTGCTGATGAGCTACCTGAATGAAAATCTGAAAATGCATTTTCATGGTTTGGCATCTATAAGAAGCCATTTCACAGTGAGGGATTTTATAAGAACATAGGAATAGGCCACACCACATAGTCTTGTTAGAAATTTCTTCAGAGATGCCTTGAAGCATGAGAATCAATATTGATTATCGCTTCTACACTATTAACTGGATTCCATTGCAGATCTTACATACCTGCTCAGACAGAGAGCTGCTGTATTTTTTAGACATCCTTTTCTTCATGGTTTCTTTCACAGACTTCACCTTTTTGCCCAGAGATATACGGGAAGCGGAGGGTGATTTGATCACTTCTTTATAAACAAAGTCTCCTTCTTTGCCCTGAAAAATAAACCAGGGTTTAAGCCCATAAAATACAAGAGCCATTTTTTTCCTCAGTCAGCAGTCATTGCAGAGGTATCCAGGCAGACACAGGATGGCACGGGGTCCAATTTACTGCTCTAAATTCACTGCTGAGACCTTGTGCAAACCACTGTAGTAGTCCACTCTACCTTACTCCTAAGGCCTGATTTGTAACCTTTTCTGCAGGTACTGAGTGTAGATGTGTTGGGGTCTGTTAGGATGCCTTTATCCCTTTGAGTTTCAGGAAAGTATCTGACCTGACAGAAAGCTCCACCATTTCAGGCTAAGCCCTCCTGACAGGACACACACTATTTGTGGCTCATGTTGGTCAGTATTACATGCAGTTTAACAGGAGTAAAGGTACCTCTGAGATCCTAGCCAAATATATATCTCTGTGTGTATATATATGGATACCTACATTTGGCTACCCAAATTTACTTTTTATTTTCAGACAGGCATTCAGTTAACCTCTCTTGATGACCATCTCTGTGGTTTTACTGTGGATTGTTTGTTTAAAAAAAAAAAAAAAAAAAAAGGCAAAAAACCCAACCAACCAAAAAAAGCTACCAAATCCATCAACCATGGTAGAAGGTTACACTTGCACAGTTATTCTTAAGACACACAACAGGGTACTGCTGAACTAAATTAGCTGGTTCATATACAGTGGATGACAAAGGCCAGCTGCTTTGAACGCCTTTAACCTTTTCTAACCCAGCTTAAGATACCTAGCATTTACTGATGCCACAAGCACACACAAAGTATGAGCATGGATCAGTTGACATTTTGCCAAACTTACTTGTATGACTCAGCCCTTATTCAGATTGTCCAGGCAGCATGTTAGACGTGGTTTTTCCTTCTACAGTGTGTCAGGAACCACAGTGAGGCAGCTTTATTACAGCCACCACCAGCACCCTCCATTGGCAAGGGTGCACCAAAAATCACAATGCAAAAAGGACCGAAATCTGTTTGGCCAAATACAGTGACTATTGGATTTGGTCTCTGACTTGGTTCAATAATCCTTCTGAGGACAATCTAGGTATATAAGATAATGTACCCTAAAGTAAGCGTATACTATATTCTACATAAAAGATTTATCTTTTTTTATAAATTCATATATGTTTGCTACTTTACTAATGTTCTCCCCAAAGTTTCTCTGAAATTCAGCTGATATTTCATTTCCAACAATTTCTTCCTTTACAAGCTGTTTGTGATTACAACTTCTTTGGTAACTTTTGGTCTTTAGCAGAAATTAAGGACAGCTCTTTGCCTTATCTTTTTGGAAAAAACCCTTCCACGTAATGGACTTAAATGTTTTTGGGAAAAAACCCTTGATCTGCATACGTTATTCTGGTGCACCGCATCTCTCCCACTGCTGATTTTAGTAGGGAAAAATGTAACGTCTAGATTTCACGCTTTCCTATATCAAAACCAATCTGAAGAAAATACGCCAAAGTAACTATGTTTAAAGATAAACACTAAGTTTGGAAGTTAACTTTTTTACTGAGTTGAAAATTGAAGAATAATCACCCAAAGTTCTGGCCAATTTAGGGGTAATTTATAATGTTTAAAAAAACATAAGAAGAACAAAACCAACCCCAAAAACCCCAGCTGACATAAAAAATTATATAATGCTGGCATATAAAATGTTTCACAATTTTGGCTTGATTTACGTCAACAGAGAAGTTATCAGAACCCATGTTGAAATAGAAAAGAAAAACATATATGGGCAAAAGGAAAAAATATGTTGGCAATTTCATTTGATATAATGTTCTGGCTCATTTCTGTTTTGTTATTTTTGGCCGTGGGCTGACCAACAGTAATGCTGGGATTAACATGAGTAACATAAAATGGAATTAATTCTCAGGGGAGGTGTTTTTTTTCTTAAACACAAAGAGCTCCGAGATGAATTGCACAGCACCCAGCACAATGGGATCCTGGTGTACTCCAGAGCTCTTAGATACAATGAGAAAACAAATAATAAATCTCTTACATAATGACTTCCACCCAAATAACTTGCAGATCTTCAGCGAATGAAAGTTTGCCTCATCATTCCAAACAGTAAATATTTTTACCAACAAAGTATAGCAATCGTATGTTTTGCCTGGGGTGACGCTTTGAGGAAGTCAGACCTAAGAGTAGCCCACAGATGTGCCTCCAGATCTGCACTTTGATCACTTGTTCCTGCCTCTACACATATGGTATATAAATACTTATACACACATGGATATGGGTGGGTATGTTATTCTCAAAGCTAAGGAAGTTTGAGGTTAACGAAGACACTCTGCTTTCTTGGATCCCCAAACTGTTATTACGGGCCTAAATTACACTTCAGTCTATTATAACTCTATTGCACATTTCATTTTATGTTATTTCAAGTCTGCGCCTTCTCGTCTTAAACTCACCATTTGGTCAGAACTGTTTCCAATATGAAGGGAACGATTTGTCAAGTCAAATCCTCCAAAGCTACAGGTTCTCTGCAAAAAATAAGGATGGATACAGTTCTATCACAACGATTAGCTCACTCAAAACATCTATGACTTGGAGAACACCAGTGAAAACACAAATGTCTGCATAAATGGAAACAAACAAACAAAAGGATGGGAGATTATAAATCAAGAAATTTGTTACAAAGCAATTTGAGTCATTTGTCTTTTCCAGAGACAACTCTTTGGCCTAAGGTCTGCTGCTGTTGAGTCATCTATTGCCTAGTCTTCTTTTTAAAAAGAAAAAAAAGACTTCTTGGTCTGAGGAAACTGTTGTTTTTATGCATCAAGTTTCCCAGGGTGCTGGCAACTCCACCTCAGCACTCCCATCTGCCTTCATAAGTAAGTCCACGGTAGCACTGAAATAGAGAACCACCAGTCTTTTAAAGCATTTCATAACCTACCTTCTGGGAAGAGCTGCATAGACTCCATTTCCACTGAAATACAGGGAAAAGCTAGAGGCCTTGTAAGGCAAGCCCTTGATAAGAAGAGGGAAGAACCAGCCCAGCTCTCTGTAAGCATTGTGTCCCCAGAGCCTCAGCAAGCCCTGATTCCAGATTAGGTATGTACCACCGCACCTGTGGTGATAACGTGGCAGCTCTGCTACTTCTTGGAGAAAGTATGCTATATTTACAGTGCCGCAATCACCTAGTGGAGTGACTCAGTTTTGGCTGAATGCATAGATGCAGTTTATCATAATCAGCCTGAATAGAGTATCAGCACTATGACGCTGCTTCCCTCACACAAGCAGAGGGCAACCAAACTCAGTACAGTTGCATTTCCACAGCCAGCCATTGTTTAACTGTGGCAGATGAATCTCTGCTAAAGCTTTGGTATCACTTGAAAACAGACTAGACACTTAGAGGGCTCAGAGAGAATCCAGCTTTTGCTTTGCAATTGAAAGGTAAAACCTTTGACTTGTTATTTGGCCACTGAACAACTGGTTGCACAGTACTCAAGTGTCTGGCCCTGCCAGAAGTCTCACGGGATAATCCAGGGAAATGAAGGTACAGCAGTTACAAATTACTTGCACAACTTCAACTCTGGGCTCTGAGCGTGGGTTGCGAGACAGGCAGATGTCTGTTATAAGTATTCTCTTCAGTGTTAGAGTTGAGACAGACAGGAGGCAGAAGATCAACCACTTGCAAAGCATAAGTTCTTAGACCCTGAACTACCCAACAGAGTAACTTCAGACACCTTCAGACTCAGCTAAACATCAGATCAGATCTACAAATGATTGCCCAATCAGTACCGTGAATATGTACTTGGGAGTCAGTGAAAACCAACCACTTGAGAACTACCACTCTGCTTCGACAGTCTGTTAGGAAGAAGCACGCTCTATAAACTGTGCCACTTAATAAACAATTAGTTCTATTAACATAAATATTCTTCCTGCCCTGTTCACCACTAATCAGCATACATATTAATAGCTTTTAAAAAGTTTTCTTTTCTAGCTTCTATGTTGGGCACTGTGTACCTACAGTGCTTGCATGACAGTTTTTATACCCACCACAACCGTACTAGAACTCAAAGCCAGCTTTGTCTAGGCCCCACACACATTAAAATGAAATTTTAAGTTTTTTTCTAGAAGGCAATGTGACTATGGCATAGCTTTTAAAAATTGGTTTTGGAAAGCACTTGAGACCAACCACAAGTAATAAGATCAGTTTTTAAAGCACAGCACATTTAGCTATGAGTAATGTTGTCCTTCTGTGAAGAGTCCATTCTAACTAATCCTACAGCGTATGGTAATCCCAGCAATGAAGAGAGGACATCTGGAACTGCTCTGAGCAGTCTGTCAAACTAGCCAGAGCTCCTCCTAAAGCTCTCTTCTCAGAGAGCAAAATGTCTGTTGGTTAAAAGCTTCTGAATAAATGTACCATAGTAAGGACGCTTATTGTTTCATTATGGATCTCCCCATACATTTAACTTCCGCCTTCAGATTCCAGTAGTGACCCTGGCAATACTGTACCGAACAAAAGGTCTGTGGATGAGGAGAGGGATATTCAATGGAACGGCCATGCAATCAAAAGTATTATCGTTTTGGGAGAAAAGAAAAACTGATGCGATTTGAAAATTTCATGCATGTCCAGGTCACTGAAACAAATATAAATGACAAAAATGAATGGCAAGGCAAGACAGAGTGACCAATTCCACTGAATACATAGGCATTGCAATTTCCCTGAGGTTGCAGCAAACAAACATTAAGTGTTTCTAGGAAAAAGGAATGGCATTAATTGAAGTTTGCCAGCTTTTTGCTGTTTCAGGAAGAAGTGTGTTGAAAAAGCCAGTAAAAGCAGCGTGTCTCCCCCATTTATCCCATTCAAACAAGGCTGGCGCAGCAGCTGACTGAGGAGTTCCTCGGCAAGAACAAAACACTATCCATTTCTTCTCTGTCTGTGTCTCTGTGAATAAGCAAAAGTCAGTCTAGATGGTTTACTATAGTGAGACTACTTATCAGAAGAACTGAAAAGCTTGTTTCTGTCATCTGTATTTACAAAGACAGTTTTACAGATTATTTTTAGTTATGGGGCATCTCTAGAACATACAAGTATGCTCTTTTGCCTGAGATACTCCTGTTGTTTAATCCACAAAAGGACTGTTTCTCTTACCATTGTAATATCCTTAGGGGAAAACAATGTCTGTGAGTGGCAGGGCAAGCAGTCAATGCAGAAGAAATAGTGAAGCTGCCAAAAGAGAATGTTCATGGTATTGGGTAGGAAAAACCTATCTATTTTGTGGCTGAAGAGCAAAAAGTGAACCATGAAGGCTTGGTCACCTCCCACAGGTTATTCAAGGAGACCAAGGCTGTGACAATCAAGAATACCTCACATCTCAAGAAATGAGGAAGAGACCTCTCCAAATAAAATCTGTCGTTCAGGAGGAAAAGCTGTTTCTAGTATATTGTTCACTGGAACATCTTGCTTAATGTTACGGGTGCACTGCTGTTTCCACCCACTGAAGCAGGGAATATATCTACACTGTCAACTAAACAACAGACTAACTGGGTCAGCTTTGGAGATCTGGCTGGCCCCAAAGGCAAGTTCCTAGGAAACTCAACATCATGGTAAAGGGAACCGTAAAAACTGGGTCATATAATCAGGAAGCAGCTTTGGATATCTCTGGAGTGCTCAAATCACTTAATTTCCCATTGTACAGCACAGTTTCCTTTTCTGGCCACCCCTCATTCCCTTTCCACAACGCTCTGAGGGAAGGTGCCACCTTCACCCCATGCTAGACAGAAGGAGCAGTGGCCAGGGACAGAGCAGAAGAGGCACTTCTGGTGGTGGTGAGCAGCAAGCAGGAGGGCAGTGTCTACATGATGTAAAAATTTCTGCAGCTGTGCACGTAACAAAGAATACAGAGCTGGGTGGATGACTTGATAAGATGCAAACTAAGAAGTGGAGGGCCAATATGGGGCAATGACAACAGGAGAGAAACAGAGCACAGTTGACTAAGGATGCTCTAAATCCTCTGAAAATTTTGTTCATCTCTTGGTATCCCTTTAAGAGAATACCGACTCCCAAAGCATCACAAAGAACACGTTTACAGCATCTCAAAGTTCCTCTGATCACCAGTGATCTCAATTTCTGCACTAGGTGAATTTAAAAAGCAGCATTTTGTCATATTTGCTCTCTCTTCATTGAGTTATTCTGTACACATAGAAACTGCAGACTCAACAAAACTCTTCTCTGATGAGATTATATCAAACTCTTCCCTTACAGCTGAATAAGAGTGCCTAAGAGTTTCTAATGGCAAGGAAAGCAGAAGCACTGAATTTTAGTTAAAAGTATAAAGCAGGAAGTGTTGACTGCAACCTCACAGAAACTGGAAGACCACCTTCATGGCAACTCTTTGACTCACAGACTTTTGGTGGATTCTCAAGAGAACCCTTTTAGTACAGCGATCCACTGTAGCAGCCCACTTCCTCTTGGCCTCCTCATCCTCCTCCAGCAGGCATCTCCTCAGGTCCTGCTTGTCGGCCTTGCTCAGAGTCCTGTCAGTAACGGGACGCACCAGCTGTGACAGGTTGAGGTGACTGTACAGGCTTCTCTCCACCACATAGGTGATATTGAATTCGCTGACAGAAGTGCGCCCTCGTAGCCTTCTGTTTGGGAAGCCACAACCTCCACCCCCTTTCGTTTTGTGCCGCAGTAATTGTAGGTCGCAAGTTGTGGGGGATGCTCCTTTCCTAGCAGGGCGCTGGCAAAGAAAAGCTCTGGAACAGGAATAGTTAGTATCCATTTTCTTCAATCGGATCTGCTTCCTTACACTCTGAATCTCCTCCAGGGACACCAGAAGATGGTGCTTGTGCCTGTTGCTGTCATAAAAGCAAATGCTTTCTGTACTTACCCCGTGGCTCAGTGAGCCGAGGCTCTTCTTCATTTCCCCATCTGTCAAGGAGCGGCAAACTTTCTGGGTCTTCTCCTCTTCTGGGTAAGAGAAAAAAGTCCCGAGTTTCTTGGGAGGCTTGATAAGGCCACGGCTATCAGTTTTGCTGAAGGTCTTCACCAGCTTCCGGTTAGCTCCCCATGTATCAAGACTGCTGGATGAGGGAGAAGTAGTAAGTGAGTCCGAGTCATCCTCTGGCTGCTTCTCGCAGGAGCCGTCAAAGTAGAATTGCTTCTTGTGAACTCCAGAGTAAAGTGCTGATCTGTCATCCAGTATAGGAGAGTTGTCAAGTGAGTGTTCTTCCACACCTACAGGGGACAAAAGCAGCACAATGCACGTCATCGATCATAATTCTCTAAGATGCTTCCCCGTAGAGCCTTATTGTATTTATTTATCACCCACTTAAAATGGAAGAAAACTCTTCCTGATATAAGCAGCCAGAAGTTATTTGCAAGTGGATAAATCTGAAGCAGTTCCTTCCGTTCATGAAGTGAGAGTTCTGCGATGAGTTAACAAGTAGACAGACAACAGCATCCTGTAAGTAAACTCCTTGTTATTTTAAGTTTCTCTCATCTGCAGCTAAGACCACAGATGCTCTCGCTAAGAACCCCTTAAAAGCTGGAACTGGGATCTGTTTCTCATGGTTTTCTTCTGATACTTGTATATGATGCTCCGCTCTAGTGAGATTACAGTAGGCCAGAAGTATAGTCAGGTATTAAAAAACAAATTAAGTATCTCTCGGGTCCAGTTTTCCAATACCCAGTGCTGCTGCTGCTGCTGCAGAAAGCCATAGTTTTCCCAGAAAGTTATGGAGCTGAGCTCCAGGATGAAATTAAAAGTTTTGGCTTTTTGATGGGGGAAGAGGCACCAATTTTCATCACACAGAATTTACTTAAACAGATGCAAAGAAAAAAAGGTAGGTTGAATTGCGGGTGTGCCAATTTCAACAGCCTCCTGGTAATGACAGAAACACTTGGTTTTCACCAAATAAATAGTTCACAGAAATGGAAGAAGACTTTTTGCAATGCAAGTACTAGAGATGGGCAAACAGCCAGGTATCCCTTTTGGAGTGGAGGGAAGGGAATAAAGGACCTGAAATTGCAAATCCTTTTCACATTTATCATTTAAGAAACTTTTCTCTGGTGTTTTCTTCTGAGCAAAGTATAGGCTCAGGTATTAGATGCCATAACAAGGAAAGAGTCAAACAACAGTACACATCCTCCTCAGTCCTGCCTGACAAATTTCACAGCATTTGTAGATATGTATCAGAAACACATACAGAAATGTGACTGTATTTATTTCTTGCCAAGATAAATTTCTTGCCTGACCCAACTTTGCCTTCGTCTTTGATTGCTTCCACAGTCTTACAGCAGAGCTAAATTTGAACCATTACCGAAATACCTATGATTTACTAAATTCAATAGCAGGCGACACATTTCAAGATGAGAGAAGATTACTTGCCGTTTACAGGCTTCCTGTCTTACCTTCAGTTCACTCTGTTGGCAAAACATATTTGACACACATTTGCTGAAACCTAAGATGCTATCTGACCAAGATAAAACTCGCTGTGACAGTGAAGGGATAGGGGATCACATCTGACACACAACTTTCACTCTTGAGAACTTTTCTGGAGTAGGTCTGCAGACTGGAGTCTGATTTTGACACCACTTTCACTGGACTGTCCAACTTGCTCTTTTTCCCCCTCTACTTCTCAATTTGAACAGAAAATAGACATTCTCCTGGGACTGAGTATGTGCTGATAAACAATTTTAGTCCATCGAGTAAATATGTTTTTAAACAGCTCGTAAAATATGCATTGTGTGTCAACACTGTAACAGATGTTATCTGGAGTGAGTCCATGACACAAAGCCACAATGACACAGATGTAGATGTGATTTGTTTTTAAATGCTATATAAGAATGGTGCCCAGGATTAGGAAGCTTCAGTTATGTAGCTCACTAGGAGCAGACTAACACAAAATACACATGGATTCACGTATTGGCACATTCTAGTGAGTATCAGATCATCCAGATGTATATGTAGTGTGATAACAGAGTCAATAGTAGAAATGTGGGAGAAGGATCTGGGACTAGTGTACTTTTCTTTAAAAACTAAAGGAATGTATAAGGGAAATTTGGCAAAGTTGTTTTTTGTGAAGAAATTCTTGAGGAGGATTTATGAGGCATCTTTCTTCCGGGGAACTGCACATCAAGTTTTCAAACCAAGCCTACTCTCACACTTTGTTAAAGGCTGTTGAACACTGATGAATTTATTGAAATTTTACTGATGTTAGTCAATCAAAATTTATAGCCAACTCCCCAAACCTAGCAATTTAGTATTTCAACGTTCATAACACAGATTCAAACAGCAGCAGCCAACAGCTCAAGAACCGATTCAGTCAACCACAGGTAACCTGGAAGGCCAGACGGCAATCCCCAAATCTGACCACAGTATTTTGTGTGATATTGCAGAGCCCTCTGACATATCCAAATGGGAATACAGACCTACATTATGAGATATGGGGGTGGACAGCACTTATGAAGCACTTTTAATTTGCCACATGAAAACTTGGGTATGGGGAGAATTTACTGAAAGGAAAGTCATAGATATCTACTCCTAATGTAGACTTGGCTACTTATGGTCCCTTCTACTTATGCATAAGTTATGCAGAAGTAATTAATGTTGTTAATTAGCAATAACTGGTTTTGCTACAGAGCTTCCCTAGAGCCAGTCTATAAAGGAACTCCAGAGGGCTAGATAAAGTACAAACTCAGAGTTATAGATAATGTATTCAGAAAAGCCTGGAGAAACAGAGAAGACAGGTGGGAGATGGAGGAAGAAGGAAGCAGAGCATTTTTTTTGGGGGGGTGGGGGTGTGGAAAACTGGGGAAAAAACGTGGAAGGAACTGGGACACTTAAATGAAGGACTGAAAGACAAAAGAAAATAAGGAGGTGAAGCACTGTAAGAGAGGGAACACACAGCAAAACAAGACAGTTAACATGCTGAAGAGAAAGTCTGGTCAAACCACAGGAAGGTGTCTGCACATCCAGCGGCCCCTGGGCTGCTTGCTCCTGCAGCTGCTCCCACTCCTGGAGCCTCTGGCTGATTGCTCCCTGCAGCTTTCCCCAGGTCCCCAGGGAAGGAGAAGGTAGGACAGGCCTTTCTGGGGTCCTTCTTTCCTCAGAGAGGGGGTAAAATAGCCCTGTTTTGTTTGCCCCATCTCATAATCCATGTTTTTGCTTCCAAGGTAACCCAGCTTTATGTGCACCCTATGAGGTGACAAAACCTTTTCAGACCAAGACAACTGCCTGGTCCAGAGCTCTAGACTGGCTGTGCCAGCCAGTAACACCATCATCACGCAGGAGAGAGGCAGACTAGATCATAAATCTGCCAGCAGCTTCCTGCCACATCCCCAAGAAGATACACACGTTCTCCTTAAATGCACTAGGAAGAAATCATAATACAGCTCAGCTCACTGCAAAGCTGAGGGGAATCGGCACACGATCCCGGGAAGCCCACTAACATAGAGGGGTGCCACAACTCCAGTGAGGACTCAAACAGGGCTGTGCAGAGAAGCTCCTGAGGCTCCATTAATCTGAATGCTCACACACAGATACAGGTCATCTGGAGTTAATTCTGTGGCATGGCATTCCCAGGGGCTGAACTCTGCTTCCCGTTTCCCCACCCTCCTCCTCCTCCCTTCTCTCCACCTCTCCCCCTCTCTCTTGGCAGCAGGGCTCATTCAGGAGCCAAACTGCAAGCAGGCTCTCCTAGAAGTAGGAGTTAATATTACACAAGGCAGTCGCTATCCCACAAGAGTGTCTGATAGAGTTTCTGTACTTTTGCCACACGATGATGCCATGGCGCAACTGTACCTACCAACCGGCTGCTACCCTCCCAAAACTAGCGAGAGCTTCACCTGCGCGCTGTCCCAGGCCTCGGAGCAGGGAGCAACATGGTGGTGGCTCTGCTGACCTCATTGCTGAGCCTGTGGGGCTGCCGGCTGAGATTGCTCTTAGTCTCATTCCCTCCCCAGCATGGGGCATAAAACATAAACCAAGTTCTAATCTCTTAATGAGGGGCTCTCCAGCACTGCTGTGGGAGTACCAGGAGATCAGTAGTAACCACATCCTAGGCTGTCACTTTCCTCCTCCTATAGTCTCCAAATGCATTACTTGGGTAAGGCATGCACCATAGGCAAGGCAGTCTTTCCCACCGTCCCTTAAGAACACTCCACCCCTCCCTCCTCCAGCCCTCCACTTTCTGTGCCCTCTCAATAGAAACATTCATTCACACACACAGTTTTAACCACATGCACAATGCTTTTTACCTTCTGTGCTGGGTTTTTTCATTTCTTCCACTCTTATGAGTTTCTTCCTGACTCTGCGAGTAGAATTCACCAGCCTGTGCAACCTCTTAAACTTCACAGACTCCTCTGTTTCATCATCGGATTGTTCTCTTGACTGGCAAAGAAACAAAGGAAATATTAATAAAGTAGTAGTTCCACGGCTTGGTGCTTCAAGTCAAGTTAACCCAGCTCATCTGCTGTGCTGTGTCAATGCATCTCTGTAACTGGTGTTATATTTTCGGCGCAGGTCAGACAGAAACATTGAAATTACTGACGGTTTTCTTGTTTTCTTTTTTTTTTTCCTCTTTTTCTGAAAGCATGACATACCATTTTGATTTCTAAATATGTGCAACGTAAGATCCTAGGCATTGAAATGCATTCCTGCCCTTGTCTTTCTTCCCATGCATTGTGTAATAACTACTTCCAACGTCCTCTCTCAGTACGTTTCAGGCAGGGCTCTTTCCTAGGGCTCTTCTTACCATACCAGTTATGCTCCTGCGGTTTGGGTCAGTCATTGGTCTGTCTGGCATCCCAGAACTTGCTGTTTAAACCTGGTTATAAACAGCTTGTCCAAACTGAAGCTCTGTCATTGACGACTTCTCTTCCTCCCGCCCCCCAGTCTTCCCAGAAAATCAAAAACAGCAGCATAAGAAAGGGATGGGAAGGAAAAGGAAGGAGGAGACCTCATCTGCCTCGCTCACGAACTGCCACAGCTACAAAATATTCCTTTCCTCCTCCCTGCTCCCTACACTCCTCCTGAAGGCTCTCGAGGCTGGAATTAAGATGGACACAGCATTCCTCCAGCACTGACCAAGGGAAAACTCTGACCTTTTCAGATATACAGTGCAGTCCATATTCCCCAGCATCCCGTTTCGTTTTGCATCTGATCCAGTATGCTCAGTTCCAGCTGTTTTCCCTCAAGTATCAAACATTACAGAGATAAAAAAAAATTCCCTTCTCTCCAGCAGCAGTGACACAACAAGCTGAAACAATCCATTCCTTGTGAACGAGAAGACGACTTCGATTTTCGAGCCAGATCCAACGTTCAATGTGCTACTTCCTCTGTCTTAATCAGTTCAGAATGTGGAAAGCAGTGGGGGGAAGGGAAGGGGAGAGAGGAGAGGAGGCCGGCAGGGCTCTCCGGCTCGGCCAGGACAGCCCTGGCACTGCACGCCGCTGCGCGTTCCTGTGCGGGCTCCAGCTGGAGCGTGGTATGGATCGTATACCTTACTTTGTTTTCACCCGCGGTCCCAGCCAATTCGCCGCATTCCTAATGGTTGACTCTAAAACCCTCATGCAACTTCCTGCCGGCGCAGCTATCTGAGTTTCCACAGCACACTCATCCTTTTTTCTCCTTCTCCTTAATTAAACTTTAAAAAAAAGAAAAAACCCCAAACGCAAGCCAAAAAAAAAAAAAAAAAGTCACCCTCTCCTCTTCCCCAACAAAAATGCTGTCTTTTCTTACCCAGCGGCTGAATAAAAGAAATAAAAGACAGTCCAAATATAAAAAATGCTTTCTGCTTTTCTAATACACTTAAATATCAGGATGTGGTAACAACAGTAGATGCCACGGGGCAGGACATCAATTAGCAGCTGCAGATGCACGGGTACACTTTCAAAGGCACAAACAGTGCCTGCAGGAGCCAGGGCAGCTCTGAAAGTCGACCTCAGAGACACGCACCTCACAAGGCCAGCAGAACCACACCAGAGCAGACTTCAGCCACTTTCTGCAAGGACACTCTCAATTACTGATCTCCCACAAACTTCATGGTTCTCCAAAACAAGAAGGAATGGCAAATGGGCCACATATGGCAGTAGGAATCGCCCTTCTGCCATCCGAGAACTGCAGGAATGAGTTTATTACAGGTACAGGCTGGCTAGGTAATTAATAATGCTCCTTCAGGAAAAATAGGGCTGTAAAGAGGAGTACCAGATTTGTTTATATCAAGAGAAATTAAGCAGCAAGATGAGCATTAATTCAGAGATTATGGCTGGGACAACTTAGTGGCATGTCAAACAACAAGACAGACATATTTAGATAAGATGACGAATGGATTATTGACCATAATCAAGAAGTTCAGTCAAGATTTCTTAGGCCACGAAGCACATCCTGGCAAGCACCCATCATGCATACTCTGCACTCAAAATATGTTTATTTTAAATGCAATTATTCTAAGTCATTGCTTTTCCTCATTACTTTTCGTACACCCTTAGTTTGCAAGACTACTGTTTGTAAAACTGTGAGCTCTGTATGATTTAGAGAACGGCTCGTAGTTGGTCCTCCCACCCAGGATTTCATCAAAGAATAAACAACTAGTTTTACTTTTGCACCACTGGTATCTGATAAAGAACTGTTCCCCTCAGCATTATGAAGACCCAACGACGACAACAAAAGCTTTTACAATGTCTGACATTTGCACTCAACGACCACCGCCATGTAAGTGAGCACCAAAATAGCCTCAACGTAAGGTGCTGACATCAAACCCAAATAGGTAGTACAGCCAGTCCCCACCACACTTCAAAATGAAGTCCCATCGTACCCAAGTGCCAGCTGCTTTTCCCCAATGCATCAGGATTCCCGGCACCCTTTGAGCCTGGGTCTTCCCCCATCCTTCCTAGCGCTGGTGCTTGGCGGAGAGAGGCGAGAAAAAAACCAAAGTCAGTCTCTCTCCAGCAGCCTATTTCCTATCATACTGGGTATAGCACATGGCACGGAAAATCTCCTGTAAAGGAAAAGGATGGCTAATAAATTTATGCAAAAAGGACTGAAAATGTCGGTGGCTACGCCAGTGGTGCCGCTCAGGAAAATTTCTTGTGAAATAATACTGATTCCATGAAAATGAAACCATTTTGAAAAACAGTTACTTTGGATTTGCTTCCTGTTTTTGACAATTTTAAAAATAAAGGCCTTGAAATTATCAAAAGTTTCCATTTTGGCACATGGGAAACAGAGCTTAATTTTCCAGTTCAAGCAATGCTTTCTTTTACAGCTAATATTAAACAGAAAACAGAAATGTAAAGCATTCAGGCTGTAAGCGACATATTTGGAAATCATTGAACTTGGATGCTTTGACTTCCCCGCCCCCCTCTGCCCTCCCCACTTCCTTGGTGACCGAATTGGGTTTTTTTGGTGGCTGTTCCTGACTTCAGATGGGAAAAATCACCCCCATCTCCCCAACACGCGGCAGGACAGGGAAATGGCTTCCCGGACAGCTCTAGCAGCCAGGCCTTGGCACAGGGCTCCCATGCAGCTGGCTGCCAGCCCCCCACCCTGCCTCCCTCCCCCCAACAAGCATTTCGGTGTGCTGCAGCACTGCAAAAGGGTAGACACAGTCCATTAAAGAGGGAACGACACGTCCGCAAGAGGCCAGGCCAGAGGCTCCCCGGCACAGGAGGAAGCCATGCTGCATGTCCCCCCACCCCACCACCACCACCATTAATGCCTCCTGGCAGCTGGCACACGGCCGGGAGTCCCGTCAGGCCGAGCCTTGGCACCGTTAACACGCCGGTAAAACAGCCGGGGCCCCTCCATCTCCCCGTCCCCCCCGCGCACCGCCGGAGCAGGCCTCTCCCCACGCTCCAAGGGGAAACAAACAGATTTGCAGTACTGTAAATAGGAACAACTTAACTTCCATCTCCTCCGCTCCAAATTTTTCCATCCGAAAGCCCATATGGCTCAACTTTTAATTATTTTGGCTAATGCTGTATGTAGTAATTCTGTGGCGAATGCTTAAGTGTTTCATTTCTGGTTTCCAGGGCAACATTACATCAGATTGCAGACAGCTGGCTCCACAGCCTTAAACCATAACAAATTGGCCAAGCCGATGCACAAAAATCGCGCTTGCTTTAAAGAGAGAGCACAGGGCTCGGCCGGGCTGCCGGGGAGCCGGCGAAGCCTGCGGGGCCCCTTGGCGGGGCTGGCCGAGCGGAGACGCCTTTCCCCACGCCGCTTGGAGCAAGTGCATCCCCGACATCTGCAATGCTCTCACGGTGCGGAAACCCGCCAGCTTGGAGAGCTCGGCCGCACAAACGCGCGGAGGACTTCAGGGAAACAGGGACTAAATTAACAGCATCTGGAAATACCAAGGACTGCATGCAGAGGACTGAAGCCACCACGTACCACATGGCTGGAAAACTATGGAGAGGCCAAGGCCCGTCCCCACCACCCCGCTCTTCGCCGCTAACAAACGTGGCCACAAACCTAGGAAGATGCTCTCAAATCCAGGAGAGATCAATTCCTGCTGACAGCTCTAGTGTCTCTTCCATTTGGAATACTTTTCCTATTCGTGCACCTCTGAAGGCCACGCTTTGCATCATCTCGTACGTAAGATCAAAGTAAAAAGCCTTATGTTCAGGAACAAATAGGACATCAGCACATACAGTTCGATATGCAAGGATCTCTCTACAGTTCTGCGCCCGGCACCCTCTTTGCTTTCTCTCCCACTTTTCTCACGCCGTCTCTTTGCTGCTGCCTGCTCTAGAGGCAAGGCACATGCCTTGCTCTGCCGCTCTCTAACATCCAGCCCGTTTCACACGCCACAGAAATAACAATCTTAACCTCCACCTCTGAATTAGTGCTTCACACATGCACACACACACACACACAGAAAATTAACTTTTATTAGGGTACTTGGAATTAATTGGCAAAATGTAAACCAGAAGTAAGTAGGTAGCTTTCGGCACGACTATGTTGGGAAACACTTCATAGTTATAGCAGCAGCCCTTAAAAAACACAAGATAGGCAAAGCCTGCTAGCCAGGTCCTTATAAAAATGTTTAAGAAACACTAGGACAATATCCAGTTAAAGCTATCATAACTGATTAATCTGTTTCAGCTCCATAAACAAAAACATATGTGACTTTTACATGAGCTGCGTAAAGCCATTTAGAGAGATGTTACAATTTTACAATTTGCTTTATGCTCAGTAATAGTTCAGCCCCAAACTGAAATCTCTAGGAAACCTCCCACCTAAGAAACAAGGAAATCTCTTAATATCTCGTTAAGCCCAAGCTGCAATTATTTTTGGCTATCAGACAATCCTTGTCCAGCAAAGTCGGGCAAAAAACCACATTCAGACTCGTGGGCATATCGCATCACACCCCCCAGCCCTGGCTAGCTCCCTTCAGAACTACGAGCTCTGTAGTGAATGCAAAGAGATTTTGCTGTTCCCTTTAGGAGACGTGGCTACACGTGTCCTTTCTTCTTTCTCTCTAACAGGCACTTTACATCCGCCAAAAAAAACAACCATTCTAACTTTTTAAAAATTTTTATTAAAGATGCCTGGATAAAGTCAGAGACAGGAAAACAGAACAGAAAATAACTTAAAAGCCCAAGGAAAGGAAGAGAAGAACTGAGAAAAGTTACGCATGCTGTGCTGTGCCTAAGAATAACCACAAAAGCCTTTTCTCTTTCTCCCTCTCTGAAACAGGAGGCACATCCTCTCCACATCACGCTTCATGCTCAGTGACTTACCAGCTTCGGCATTTATAGGCCTAAAGCTCAGTTTCGAGTAATTCCCCCTGCGTCCTCAACTGCTGTCAGCTTCGTAACCCTAAAATTTAGGAGCAGACACTTCTTCTTAAGTATTGTATTCGCTCTGAATCCTGCGCACAAAATGCCTCTTCTCTGGAGTTACATTATCGGACACCAAACTGGCTCCGATTCCAGCGCTGAATATGTAAAGAAGAAAAAAGCGTGATGCTGGACTCAATTAGCTGTTTTCTGCTCACTGATTGATTCCCCCAGTTACTCGCTAGCTGCATAACTTGCAAGAAAGGCATAAGTCATCAGCTCTAAGCAAATCTTCTATTCACCACAAGGAAAAAAGGGAGTGTTGTACATGGCAAACAATCCCTGTTTTCACTGACGAAGGCTTGCTGACCTCTTGCTGGCCTCCAGTTCCTTAATTACTGTCTATGGAATTTCAGTGAAAGAAAAAAATACAGAGAATCTCTGCAAAGCCAGGACGAAGACTGACCCTCAAACACGACCGCTGGAGTGGAGGCTGTATCTATAGGAAATATAACTTAAGCCCTTTACCAGGCTCTTGTTATTTTCAATTTTTAATTCTTTTGACAAAAAGCCCCCCTGAGAATTTCCCTTTATAAAGGGCTAATTTGACAGAAAAATAAACCTTGCTTAAATGTTTTTTAAATTAGCGAACTTAGATCCTTTTTTTTCCCTTTGCCCTTGGTTTCACTGCTATAAAAAAGAACATCACTAAGAACTGGAAAGGCAAATGATGTTTAATTCAGAAGTCTCAGACTGGTCTAGAAGTAGCCACATTGCGCCTTTATGAAGCATTGTAGCGTGACTTCCAACTTCTCCTCCTAGGCTGGGCTCAGATCTCCCTTCCTAAGAAAGTCTCTGAGATGCCCAATTGACATTCCTCTTATAGTCAACCATACCTAATCCCAAACCTTGGGACAAATCCAGAATTTGGACGATTCTTTTCAGAGCACAAGAAAACACAGACCAAAACCTCTACTAATTAGGAGCACTGCTATCCAGTCATGGAAAGCAGTAGCAAAGGCATACCACAACAGCACCCTCTTTAAGCCTTTAAGCCAAGAAAATGTTCCCCTTACTCAGGACCATACCATCAATGGCCAGTTAATCTGGGCTCACCACAGATCAATCGCACAGTGAAATCACAGTGGGACTAAATATCTACTTCCTTTTATGACTGGCTGATTTAATGCGCCACCCAGCCAAATATCCTTTTCCAATTTTCTCCACCTTTGTACTACTGACCGTACACAACTTTTCTACTCCCTAGTGGTCATGTAAACTAGATTTACTGGCATGTTGCAGCTGGGTTCTTACCCTTGAATTACTTCAGCCCCAAAACTCTGATCTAAAACCCTATGGAAAACTCCAAGCTTCAGATAAAACCAGCTAGTGTTCTCCAATTTCAATAACATACCGACCCACATCAAGTGAAACATGACAGTGACTTCCTTGAAATGCATCCCAGATTCCCTTAGAAGTTCATGGCCATGAGTGAAACTGATCTAAGTTTGGGGCTTTGCAACTTGAGTTTTGAAGGTTTTGGGTTTCATTAAGAAAGTTGCGCAAACCTCTAATCCTTGCAGAGGCTGTTTGTAGAAAACTGTGTGAAGCTCCGACGTGATAATCTGTAGCATATCCTGAGGTTACAAATAAAGGCCTCCAAAATTCTTAAGAAAATTAACAGAGGTGATAAATGGTTTTGCCACTTCACATAATTAACTGCAAGAGCATGAATTGCAAAGGCTGTGGAAATCTAAAACGTGCAGTGCTAGTGTCACCCCCCCAGGTAAGCCGCAGGAAACCGTAATCCCATGTCTGGGTTTGGTCTGTGATTACTTACAATGAAATCAAAGGAGCATCCAACGGCTACTTTGGTGAAAGATATATTACACATTAGCTAGTGACGACATTGCTTGCTGAAATTAGTGGGAAATATTTGTCATAAGTAATGAGAGCACAAAAATTTAACTCTCCCAGGAGGTCTGTCTTGATACCAGAATAGTTGCATAGGCAAATTCCTAGATGTTAACTGTTTCCACGTTTTACTTAAATAACTTTGAGAAGCACACTGCCGATGTTTGCATCTGCAAGCCAGACACATTCCTCATGGCGAACTGTTTCACTGATTAGCATAATTAATTTTAATGACATTACAACTGTACTCATGTATCACTCGTCATAGGTCTATGTGGCAGAATGAAGCTCTGCATTACATTATTTGATATCTGTTAGAATACATCATTCCTTTCCCATTCTCCTGCAGACTCCTCTATGCATGGCAAAGAGAGTCTCTAACGAGGTGCTCTCAACTCCATGTTGTGTTTTGGCAAGGCTATGAGGGCCTGGAGAGAATCCCTATTCTTTGGTGTAGGCTGTACTATTAATGAATGAATGAAGTACACCACTGGTGCTGGAAACCAACCTCTCTGCAATTCAGAAAACCAAGGGTGGAACAGTAATGCATGAAAAACAGGGAAATTCGTATCAGAGAAAATAAAAAGAGAGAACAAAAGCTCTTTGGTGAAGGGTGTAGTAATTTAAATCACATTCTTACGGTATTTTCAAACAATTAAAGTATTAATGTTACCGTCCTAAGTGCAAGGAAGGAAACATCAGCGGCGGGGAGGGGGAGCAAGTGGTAACCGACAGGAGCGCAATTAAAATTTTCTATTGTACCACAAGTAAAGATTATTCAGCCTGAGTCTGCCAAATAGGGCAGTGAAACACATGGCTTTTGAGATTCCTAATTCTTGAACTGAGCAAGGCTTTGTTCCAATTTAATAGGCTTGGTCTCAGAAAAGATGGGGGTAGGGAAACCACATTATGGATTACAGCATCTCCTGCTGGTGGATGCATGCAGGGAGAAATCATAGGAAAAAGCTGTTACCACTGTCCCCCACCCTCTAGGTACCAAGCAGAGAAACTAGGCAAGCTGCCCAAGGGGAAAAAGGTATAAAAAGCCAAGTAATGTGTTAGAATGAATATTAAATTAATTTGCCTTCCCACCTCCCGCCCTCCCCAAATATGTGGCCAAGCATTTTGTGGTAAAGTAAGGTAACAGGACTTGTCTGAATGCAGTCAAAACAGAAGTGGTTACATGAACGCACTTAATTACAGTCACTGCCTGCGTGTTACTGTAAGCTCTCTTCTGTGAGTCACGATAGCAGGAAGATTTTTCTCAGAGACTTTACGACAGCCTAATTACATCCAGTCTTCACATCCACAGGAGCAGCTCCTACTGGCAGTGAGCAGGACGTTTACTTGGGCTACATTACTGCTAACCGCTCGGTACAATCCTGCAGTGACAATGTTTAGTCCTCCTAGGGACACATACCTGGCCAAGCTGCATCTGATGACAACATGGGCAGGTCTTGCATGGTAAATAATATTTAAAGAAGTAATATAGTTTTATTCCTAAATAAATGTGTTTCTCCTGCAGATTCTAAGGCCAAATAGGTGAAAAACTCCTTACGATGTTCTACAAACTCAAATACAAACACATCAATGGTCTTTCACTCTGCATCACTCCATAGCACTGACCTTACTTAAAGCTTTGTGTGGTGTCCTGGGAACTGTAATGATGATTTGTGTTTCTTTCATGAAGGTTTTTCTATTACTATACTCATGGGATACCCTGCTCTTATGTATGGATAGAGAGTAGGGGGAACAATCATAACAAAATACGCTGTAATTCTTTTGCTACTGGCTTTCACCAAGAGATGCTGGACACCATCCCCAAGATCAGTGGAAAAGGACGGTAGCCAGCATCTCCCAGGACAGGTCCCTGCGTTAGGCACATAGTGGGGGAATTTAGCACTATCATTTTGAAGCTGTGTCTCATTATTGGCTCTTTCTTCATCATAATTGTTACTAAGCCCTGACAGCATTATAGGAACTTGGACAGTAATAATAAACACCATCCGATGAGGCACATCAGTGCCTTTCAGGAAATCTTAACAGAAATTGGGTCACTAGACTCTTTGGAGCAAAGATGAAAGCTCTACATTCATTCATAGCCATGCTCAGGATCAGCTCCCCTCCATTACTTCAACGACCATGCAGAGCCTGAAGGCAGCAACAAGCTCTCCAAGAAGAACTGAAATATAGAAACATCCTCTTCCACTCTTTAGCCTTTCATGGAAAAAAAACCCCAAACCATACAAAAACTGGAAAGTTCTGTGATATCAGCAAAAGCAGGGCTAAAATAACACATAGGTTTCAAAATGCTCAAAGTACCCATGTTGTTTCATCTTAAATACTACTATTTAAATTAAAAAAACCCTCATCATACCTTAGTCTCCATTCATATCCAATGCTGGCTCCCAATATGCATCAACTTTAAGCTTAGTTCTAATAAGTTAAACTGACTATACCAAAAGTAGTCTTTTTTCCTGTTTACTGTAACAGTCCTGCAGTATGAGCAATAATAATGTTAACAAATGGTTAAACATTTTCAGAATCTATCTGCAATATGAATAAAAATAAATTTTAAAATTGCTGTATTTAGAAAGCATCCACGATCTGAATCACTGAAATACAGTATAACCCTGAATAATGTGGAATTGCTGTAGTTACACTTAGATTTACTCTTGAGGTAATTGGTGCTACAGAAGTAATATTGTAATTATTTCTTTTCTTCCTACTCTTCACACTTACCAAACAATACAGTAATGACTGTCGTGAGTCAGAGATCATTCTATCAGACTTTGTCTTTTGTCACTCAGCTTTGTACCATAGGTAATACAATCCTGATTCAACAGCTTCAGCATCTCTCAGATTGAAACAAATACAATGCAATGTCCATTCTCATCTGTTATTCTGCCTTTAACAACGATAGTAGTCACAAACCCACTACTGCACACTCTTTTAACTTTTAGCCCCACTTAACGACTTGGTAAATGAAAAAGTTCTCAGGAAACAATAAGAAGAACAGGAGCGACAAAAGATTATCTCACTCCAGCTAGAGCTGTCGCTATGCGGACTCAACTCACTGCCATCTGTTACGAAGTAGATCGATAGAAGATGGAAAGGAGCAGCAATACAGGGGGAGTTTTCCCTAGCATCGGCCTCACAGCAGACGCAGATGTGCATGGCATGCCTCCACATCTGCACAACTGCTGCCACTCTGCCCAGCAAAAACAAATGGGGTGCCAGTTTCCTACTGGTTACAGTGCCACGCTGACAGTCTTGGGTGAAGAAGCGTCGGGAGGGCATGGAGGTAAAAGAGCACTGCGGGGCTCCTGCCACCCACCCGTGGGCCATACTGTTGGAGGGAGATGCTGGCTTTGTTCTCCCTGCTCATAAATTTCATGGCCCCTCTCCTGAGGCTGCTAAGGCCACATGTGGCAGGTGGGGAGGTCCCGGGGGAGCGCAGCACAGGTCTGTGTGGTACCCTTCAAACGAAGGCCAGCTATGCTACCTGGAAACTCACATTAATGAGTTCTGTGTGGCTGACCATATCTGCCGATGAAAACCAAAACACAGAAGCCCAACAGAACAGTTCAGTCCAGGGACAATTACAGCTTCATTTAACCTGCATCCACAGAAACTGTCAGCAAAGTTAATTAGTGGTTTGTTTCAGTGGTAGCACACGTATGATATGCACTTCTGTCACAACCTCCCTCCTGCTTCTCTCCTTTCCCCCATTCCTGCATCAAACACAGCAACTGGTACCAATCAGCAGTCTTTAAGCAGAAGGCACAGGAAAGGATTTATACTGTTTTCTCCTAATACTGGCTCTCCAAGCTGGGCTGGAGCCGTACCAGTGGGGCTCTGGGGACGAAGCAGCCCTGTTTTAGATGAACTGAGAATTTCAGCCCCCAAGAGTTATCAAATGAGCTTCTATCTTTAAGAAGCATAAAAGGCACCTCAGTGTAAAGAAAGAACGTGATACAATTTTGAAGACCTCTCTTTCCCTGGACTTTATGACTGCTGAGGACAAATAGGCCCTTATCTACAATCCAGAAAGGGATCCATTTGTAATCTGCACCTGCTTTACATCCCAACTCTTGGCACAAGGCAATGAAAGCTTGTCTAGTGTTACTGTGAGCAGCCTTCATTGCAACAAAGATGAAGCATAAATATTCAGAACTAAATTTGTAAAAAAATGATGAGGCATTTTAGACTTTGGATACACCCAACTAAAAAGAAAAACAATTTCAACTGCATTCCCACATTAGCAAATAAATAGCATGCATACTTTGTTGTGAAACAAACGGACCACAGGAGTGAGACTGAAAGCTACAAACTGCTCTCAAGTGGCAGAGAACCAAGTCACCTACTGACTTGGCAAAGCTTTTGTTTGTTTGTTTGTTTCTTAAGAGCAAACAAACAGGACCCACAATTAACAGCACAGCAATGACACCGGGCTGCCTCCCTTCGGATGCTGGGATGACGACCCTTCCATCCTTTGTGGTTCATCTTTGAGGTTTAGTTTTGTAAGGGTACAAAATGCAAGTTTCCATTTCCTGGTACAATACTTTAAAAGAGGAGCTGGGAAAAAGAATCATTAAATCACTCTTTAAAATGAGTTAAGGATCAACACCAGTGTTTTTAGTCATAAACACATGATAGGTATACAAGTTAAAGAAAAGTGGTTTTTTTTTTTTCCTGAAAAGGAAAACAACAACAAAACCAACAACTAATTAAATTTAATTAAATGTTATTAGATGTTATTTTGTAGGTGGCTATTCTTGTGCTGTGGGCAGAGCTAACCTGAAAGCAACAGAGTACTTAAACCCTTAGAACACTCCAGAGATTCTGCCTCCATTTTTAGATTCTCTGATTGCTTAGATTCTACTTTTTTTTTTTTTTTTTGAAATGTCGTCACTGGGGA